>APFE031119337.1:0-62724 GCA_000404065.3 Pinus taeda | reverse complement strand
CCTTTTCCCTCCATATTAACCCCTAAATTCTATTATCTAAATTCCCTATGTCACCCTTTCCCTACTATTATAACACTATGGTGTATAAACCCCAAGCATTCTATAAATATCCCCCCCCTTGGCATTATAGTCATATGTTCACCACTAGGGAATCAAATTGACATCTGGTCAGTTTAAGAACCCCATGCCTTACCTCTTTTCCTCCTTCAGAAATCATTTAAACTATTCAACCCTTCATTTTCTACAAAAAACCTTGTAAAAGACCCATTTTCACCCTTAACCCGCTCAAACGGAAAAATTACATGAAAAACCCACTTTTTCCGACTTATCCAAAGTCTTGGAGCTATGCGCGATTTTATAAGAAATGCATTGAAAAACAATACAAATCCGCCAATGTTCGAAAGTCCCGCCGGGCACGAATTTCATGAAAAATAAATATTTTATTGCCCGCCCGACGCTGTATTGTCCGGACAAGTTATTGACCCGTCGACCGTCCGATCGGGCGCCTTTCATCCAACGGCCCACATGCATATCGGACCGGCCCTGACGTCCGTAAATTACCTTCTGATATCTGTCAGAGGGTGACGTCAGGCCTCTGCCACGCGTCACCCCCACAGTGTATCGGAGCCCCCTTTGACAATTCCTTTTCCGTATGGAAGGCGGTGTGATATCATACTGCCTACGGTTTCCGGTCTCCGCCAACCCTCCTTGCCAACGTCACTGCCGGCATCACTGCTACATCATCGCCGCGTCAGCGCCCTCGTCCGCCATTGCTCCACTTGTCTATCACCTCACCGTCCCCGTGGACCACTCTTAAGTCGCCACGTCACCTGATGACGTAAGCATGACATCATCCGACCTTGACCCCACGCGATGACGTCATCCAAAAAAAACGCCAATGTTCCAAATAGTCCATATTTTGGCCAAAATTTTGCGTTTTTTGCAGTTTTTGCAAAAACGACTGTTGTGTCTTCTGCATGCATTTTATGTCCAAACTCACGCCAACCTACTGAATTCGACCTGGAGGCCATCGGCGCGCCAATCCACCTGCATTTGTGACTAGGACTATCAGTGTACCAGGTATTTATCCATGTCAATCCTCTCTGCGCCTGGTTTTGTCTGTAAATCGCCTAAAGTAACTTAAAACACTGAAAAACATATAATTGACCGGTGAATCCCCTGTGCCTAGTTCCCATTTGCAATTATAAGGTCAAAATTCACCGGCTAAGCCTTGTTTACCAAAGCTTTCGCAAAACCTGCATTCTGTTCGCGCAATCATGAACAGGGAACCCGAACTACACCAAATTACTATGAAAAAGTCTGTTAAGGACAAGTATTTGCCCTTTTGGTGCTTTGTACAGTATTTCAATTGCTGCAATTGACCCTTTTGTCCTCTGTTCCTCAATAAATCACCTCTCCTTTCAAGAAACACTCTTTTTTGTTACTCTGCACAGTAACACTAATTTACATAGAAGCGGAGTTTTAAAATAACCATGGATACACCAGTAGCACTTGTGGCCCTCAATGTTGCCCCTTTAAATGCCCCTCAGAGAGAATTGGAGTGGCAGGCATTAGCAGATTTGGATTACCAAATCTCAGAGGAATTCCTAGCACAAAGAAAATTCCACCTCCACCTGCTAAATGAATTAAAGGCCAAACATGTGGTTGGAACAGATATATTGGGCATTTGGGATTCCTTCCTCCCAATCTTCAAGCTTCCTCAGGTCAACCAATTCCCTGACTTAATTCACTTATGTGCTGAATGTTATGATCCCACTCAGAGAGCTATCCTTGACCCTTCAAGCTCAGTTGTGTTCTACATTACCCCTGAGGCCATCAGAGAGATGCTGCAATTCAAGACTGAGAAGAAATTGGTTCCCCTATCTTTGTTTGATTTGATAAACCAAGGAGCTAAGATGTTGACAGATGCTCAGATCACAAAGCTGAACCAACTATTTATTAACTCTGATACTATGCAATACCCTCCTATTTTTCATGGCTACCTCAACCCATTGGGCAGGGACCTTGTAGATATGATCAGTCCCATTCTGGGTTATAACTCAATTGAGTACATTGATGAAACTATACTGGTAATGATGCTCATGTTTTCCCCTGGCAAAGCTCCAATCTGCTATGACTATGCCACCTACATATCAGACAAAATGCATGAGAAATTTATGAACCTATCAAGGGAAAAGGTGTTCAGATACTCCTCTTACATCTACCACCTAATTTTATACTATCAACATGAGATATTCCCTTTTGGTGTGAACAGAGTGGATGCACAAGGAAATCCAAGGTCAATAGTGTATTGGGCCTCAGTTTTTCACTGTAGAGCCTATTCTCCATACACTTACTGTGAGTTTATAGACCTTTTCATCCACCCAGCCATGTCTCTGTTCCTGAGCTCACCTCCACCAAGACTAATAGATGAGATGCAGAGGATCCTTCAATTGTCCAAGGTATACAACATTGGGGATTGGTATTTTTACCAAAACTACACCGTTATCAGAATATATGGTTGTGAGTTACCCCCATACATACTGCCCAAGTATATGCCCATGAGATTGTTTTCCCTTGAATACTTCAGGAAATTTAGGAATGCTGATGTGAAGAACTTCTCAGGCAAAGGCAAGAAAGCACTGCTGAAAGTGAAAAACTAATTGGGCCACTTTGTTTTGAACAAAAGGGAGGAAAGCTGGCAAGAGGCTAACAAAATGCTAGAAAGCCTTGGCCGAAAGACCAGTTTCCTCTGGAAACCTTACGACCCCAATCATTTCATAACCTTAAGAAGGGTCAAATATAGGCTGTCCAGTTATGACCATGTAAGGTTGCCTCACATAGAACAATATGCAAATCAATCAAAATGGAAGAGAGGCACACTAGAGGAACCTATTACATAAGAAGAACTAAATGAAAAAGCAAGAAGACATCTCCTTAAGATGGCTGACTTGGAACTTCCTGCACAGGTATTCTCTCTTCCAAGCCCTCAAGTAGGAGCAACTACCTCCTCCTCCACAACACATTAGGAGGCAGTCAAAACTACAAATCAAGCCTCTAGAAAAGGCAAGGAAAAAGAGATGCAGCAAGAGCAACCCCTTCAGCAAGAACAGGTTCAGCAACAACAACAGGTACATCAGCAAGAAAAGGAGCAGCCAGGGCAAAAAGAGAAAACAGCAGAGGCTCCAATGGTCACTGAACAACAGCCACCTCAAATGGTGCCTCCTAGGCAAGAAACAAGAGTTGATGCTTCAGTCCTCCAAACCCCACAAAGAGAGGACATAAGTAGGAAAAGGGATAGAGAGACTCCCCTAACAACATCAACAACTCAAGGGGAAAAGAGGCAAATATTGAACCCTTTTTCAGAGGAAGAAATGCCAATAGGGCAATCTTCGGGCATGGGTCTACCTAGCATGGAGGCCTCAGCAAGTTCCTTTCAGCAGGAACAAGAGAGGGCAGCAGGAGGAGAAGTTAGCTCCTCAAGCTAATAAAGAGGAGGTGAGCAAAGTATCAAGCAGCAGTTCAAGGATATTAAGAAGAGAAATGAACCCATAAGGCTGCAATTATATAATCATTTGTTGAAAATGGCTCCCACCAACCAGCAAAGACTCATGTCTGCTTATGATGTCCATGAGGGCAAAATGATCATGAGCCATTTCATGCCAGCCGTGCAACAACCACATTCAACTGCAGATTACATCAGGACCAATCTTGAGGTCCTTGCCAAGGACATCCACTCGATGCATTAGATTGAATTACACAAGCAAACGGGTGAGATGGTGTATGCCTCCTTGGCAGACAAAACATTGGTAAACTATAGGCTAGAAAATGGCCTAAATAATACAACTGTACAACTTGAGTTGGAAAGGGCATCCTCTCAAGCAAAGGACAACAGGATCAAAGCTTTGGAGGACATCATAATAGAGCTTGGGCATGATCCTAAAGATGTCAAAGCAGTGCAGGAGCTGTTGAAGCTAAGGGATGCTGATATGGCAGCACTAAAGAAAATGATCAAAATCCCAGCAACTCTTCATCCTCAAACTGAACAAGTTGCCCAGCTTAGACAGGACAAGGATGCAGCAGCTATGCTGGTATCACTATATAAACAGCTCATCCAGACACAAGAGAAGATGGAGGAATCAGAGGCTGCACTTCAGGCAACATTGCAACAAAAAGAGGCAGGCCAAATTTCACAGCCTCCTCCAGAAACAATCAATCTGGAGGAAGCTCCTCAAACCACTGCCCCTCCCAATCAGCAGACAGAGCAAGCAGCACCCTCCACTTCAACACCAACAACAGAGCAAGCTGAAATTCTTGATATGAAAAAGCTCAGAAATGAAATTCATGTCTTGGAGGCCCAAATGTCAGAGCTGAATCAAGCCAAAGAAACTTTGGCTAAGATCAATGAGAAATATGACAAATCCAAGCAAAACGTAGCTGAGAGAGAAAGAGAGGTAAAGACTCTCAAAAGGAGGATAAATGAGCTAGAAAAAGAGCTCACACTAGACAAAGTAACAGCTGAGCTCAAGAGAATCCTGTGGGCCAATATTGGCCAATCCATCACAGACCAGTGGGAATACATTGAGGCCATTCATGAGCAAATGGGGCTCATTGGAAAAGCACATAGGGAAATCCAAAGAGCAAGGGCATCTCTAGACAGTATGCTTGAGGCTGCCACCAGAATGATAAATGTGCTTAATTATAGGACAAGCTCTCAGCTGATCAAAATGGGAATTGCCAATACAACTGAGACCATTTCAATGGTCAAAAGGGTCCTGACACTAAGAAACCTGGTACAGACCTTAGAGAGAAGAAGCCAGGATATGCAGGCAGACATTAATAAATTCCAGGACAAGTTCATAACATTGCAGAACAGGGGTCTTCCTAGCTTGATGGGCACCTCAGGAAGATTACTTTCCCATGAAAATTATGCTAAGAGGGTCAACACCTTTGCTACAAGTCAGATTGTAGAAAAGGCCAGCACATCAACAGAATCAGGGCCAGCATTAGGACAGACCCTTTTCAACAGGGTAGAGAGCTTATTCTTTATTATGAATGAAATCAATCACATGTTTGATGAGCCTACCAATTTTTATAAATATACAGAGGCAGATGAGACCATAGAGACAATTTTGAGGCATCAATTGCCCATACAGGAAGTCTGGAAAAGTTTGATACAATTACTGCTAAACCAAAGCCAGTAATTATGTTTTTTCCGTTTAAAATATATAAGTTGTCATGCACAGGAAAATTTTGATATATCAGCATGTATGCAGAGAGAGGCTGAGCCAACTCAACACAACCATTCAGCCATCACAGCAGCACTGACAGTTACATGTGATAGGGCCGAAAAGCTACAGGAGGACATAGCTGCACAGACACCTCGTTCAACAATTATAACGAAAGTGTTCAACTGACACAGTGACCTCCAAAGGTCGAAATCTTCTGACAGATTTAAAGAGCATTTATGTTGTATTAAAAGCTGCAATAACTTCTTATCTTCTATTTTTGTATGAGTTGGTGAAGATATTTTATTTCTCATATGACTCAATGCCTGAGATATTTTGTATGAAACACTTCTATATATTCCCCCTCGCATGAGTTTGTAGGGGTTGGATGTTGGAGATTATTGATATCTTTTCTATAGTTCTTCTACTGTAAATTCTCAGAGAAGTAATACAAAGGCGGTGGAATTTCCAAAGCTCTGTGTTGTTTTGATGCATTGTGGTGTTTAGTTGAAAGTTACAGGATTCCTGCGTATTTCATGGCACAATAAGTTTTTCTTTACAACTCTTTGTTATGTGTTTTGTTATCATTCATATCTCTTTCATGCTTTTGTGCTTTACAGTTAATGGCAAGGAAAAAGAATAGTTCCAGGATTTAATCACAGATTACCCTGAACTCAATCTAAGCTATTATAAATGTTTTCTTCAGTTATAGTAATAAAGGTGTAATTCTTAATTGCTACCCTTTCATACTATATCTTTAACATTGATTATTGTTTCAGGAATTCAAGTTTTGCTCCTGAGGAATATATCTCTTTCTCACACCCCAGCTTAGTGAAAAAATTCTTAATTGCTTTTCACTGGTTGTTTTCATTTCACCATCATAATTTCAAGTTTTTTATATGAAGTATCTAAATGGCCCTATAATCCCAGCTGCTCAAAATCAAGATTTCAACAACCAGTATCCACAAACTCCATTGCCCAATGAACTAACATTATCTGTAGATTTTCATTTCAGGCACAGAAAGACATCCTTCCAACCAAACATAAACCAAATCCCTTACTTCATAACTAGCCTAAAATTTCCACAGAATAGAGACAAACCTTAAAGAGAGATCCCTCTTTGATTACAGTTGGGCTAGAAGCTGTAATCCAAAGATTGGTTAGTGGTTACCCTGGTCGTATTCCCTTGGGAGTCATAGGGAACAACCTAGGTGTTAACACTACCTATAGAATTTAAGTCTCCATTGAATTCCTTAAAATGAGGGAGTCTCGTCTCTTGAGTTCTTTGTCTCTCACTTGCTTGACTGTCTTCTATTCCTCATGGCTTGGCTACTTGCACTCCAAGCTGGTGTGATGCACAGAGGAATATTTGAATGGGGGTGAAGTAAATGAGGAGGATTTACCTCCTACAATCCATCTGCCTTGTCCAATTCAAGTTTTAACCTTAGTATTTGCAGACATTCCTTGATTTTCTCCTCCAATCCCACATTCAATGCATATTAGTCCTCTAGGCATAATATCCAACTCTAACTCATCTCATAAAAAAAATATAGTAAAAAACATGTAATAAGTTGTGAGAAACATGCTTGACTAAGCTAGGAGTTGAATTAAGGCCCATATAATTACCCAATGATGATGCTCATCATCACTCCCCTACTGAACGTGTTTCTCATCCTCTAAGAAAATCAGTGAATATCCATACCATTGATAGCTCCAGTGGCCTCCTTGACATCCCATGCCTCTAATAGAAGCCCTCTTTCCTTTCTACCTCCTCCCACTGCCTCCCTTCTTAATCTTCCTTATTTACTTCTAGCATTCCTAAGAGTAGTGGTGGACTAAATTTCAGGCCAATCTGTCTCACAGCCTTTGCATGGATTGCTTGTACATGGGTGTCTTGTTTAGTGCTTCTCTCAATCTTTGATGAAAGTGGTACTCTCTTATCTTTAAGCTGTATGGCAATGTGTTCCATCTCCTTAGGCAAGAATGTATGTTATCATCCCCTAATAACCTGAACATGTCCTAGAAATGTGAAATTGCTAGCTCTTTGGTAGCAAGATATCTAGATGCAAGATGAGGATCATTGCAATCAAATTATGGGTACTAATGAGGGCCATGGGATCTGATTGTTTAGCTCTAACCATAAGAGGTTTAGTTTGATCTCTTGCTAATATCTTCTTCATCTTTGCAGCCTTTGACTCCTCGTGGTTCATCCATGATGCCAAAGCCATCAATTATAAATCTCCTAGCTTGGAATTACGATCCATACATTCATGTCTGTTAAGGCCATGTTGAGAAAATAAAACTTAGCCATCTTGTCCCAATCTTCTAGTGTGCTATGATAAAAAATATCAATGAACTGCCTGTAGTCTTGAAATGGCATGGTGCCTCTCTGTGCTATGGTCTTAATCTGGAATTGCAGCCACTATTCCTTAAGGTATAGGGAATAAGATTTATCTGGCATCCTACACTAGATTTATTCCAAAGAGAGACTGACCATACATGCCAATTGATTCTCTCTTTCCTGTAGTTGTCCCCACAACCATGCATTTTTTGCCTCTAGTTGAATTTTCATTATGGCCTTTCTATCTCTAAAGCTACTTTTCTCTCTTCCTATCTCCTTCAGCTTCTCCTCCATGTGCCCAATGTCTTCCACCCCCTTGGATTTTGTGATTTGCATCCATCGGTGAGTTTTGGATCTCTTCTTCTCTAGATCAAAGAACAGTGGAATAGCAAATTTTTGAGGTATGACCCTACCTCCTTCAATAAAATTGTAGTAGGAGTCAAGGTTAGGTTGAGAGCTAGGTTATTTTGAATCTAGGTCCTCTTCTTTAGTTTCTTGCTACTTTCCTACCTCCCTTTGTAATTTTTGTTCCTCTTGTAGGATTTCTTCTACTTCTTGTAGATTTTGATGTGTATCATGTGGGATTGCTTTTCCCTTGGAGGAGTTTGATCTAGTCATAGGCATTCTCACATAGGTAATAAGAGACTTAAGAGAAGGTGTTTTCTCCTTTTGTTTAGGGAAGTATTCAATCACAATGGGAATTTTGGTTTTTGTTTGGTGTTTCCCCTACCTTGTTCTTGTGATTTTCCTTGTCGTGAAATATAAGGGGCTCTACCTTTGTCCTTTTCCTTTTTACTTGATGGGGTTTCTAAGAGTAGTGAGGGCAGCTTCTCCTTCTCTCTTAGTGGGTTCTAGAGACACCCTAGGTGACTCCTTTTTTTTTGTCCCCTCTTTTCCATTTCTTTTTTCACCTTTGTCTTTCCTTTCTTCTTCCTCTTGTATATCCTCAACATATTTACAAGTTTCCTCCTTAAAATCCTACTCTGTTTCTTCATCATCCTCCTCTTTATCCTCTTCTTCTTCATCTTCCTCATTTTATTCTGCTTCATCTCCTTCTTTATCCTTCTCATCTTCATCTCCTTCTGTTTCTTATTCTTCCTGCTCTACTTCTTCTTCCTCTACTTCAGTCTCTTCCTCTTCCTCTTCATCAGCAATAGAACTAACATCATATGTGAGAGCTTTGATGTATTCCTCTGCCTGCATTTATCTGAAAACTAACCATGTTATAGGAATTCTGATGTTTTGGAGGGAATCTTCTATAAGGATTCTAATTAACCCATGGTGAGCTAACTTTTGGGAATTTCCCTCTTGCACTTTTATGCTTGAGTTTATTAGCGATTTCAATAGGAAGTATGGTATGTTGAGCTTGTGGTGAGGGGGTGTTTCTACTCCAAATCTCAATTATTCAAGAAGCCTAAAATGATAACCATAGACTACACTATACTTACCCTCACATGAAATGTATTTGATTAGTTGGTAGCTTACCTCATTCTAGGGATATGGAAAATTTACTCTCCTTACTCCATTTTTTCCTCAGTCCATTCCTGACCTTCTAAAAGAATTTATTTTTGGAAACCTGGCTATCTCCTTTGTCTTCCTTCCTCCACAGTATTCCTAGGGGAAGTGTGGTAACTCTGCTGATGAGTTTAGGGGTGAGTTCTATGGAGAGGCCTCTTACCACAATAGTGGCATGGGACTCTGGTGAGTGGAATGAGGGAGAGAGAAAAATTTCGGGCCACCTCATCATCATACCCCTTGAGTTTTTTGAAAAACCCTATCCACTTATGCCTTGCGAAGATTTTTAGTACCTACGAGTGTTGTTCAATTCTAACAAATTTTGTGGGCTCCCTCTTATTAAAACCTCCTATCATATTTGTTGGTGAGGTCTTGAGGAGATGAGATGGTTGATACAATGGAGGAGTAAAAAAACTGAGATGACTATGTGGACAATTGTCTTGCACAACTACCAAAATCACTCAAACTAGCGTTTTTTTCTTATTAATTTACTTGGAAAGAGGAATGTAATTATAGAGCCTACCTCTTCATAATGTTTTCTATTGTCAGCCCCCGAGATTTCCCCTCTGAAACTCCTCTCGGCCTATCCAGTAGACTGTCTCTATGTATCCTATAGGAATTCCTGTGCACGATCCTCTAGGAATACCTGTGCAACTATGTAGGAATTGTTGTGCAGTAAAACGATGGAGTTTTTCATTCAGTAGGTTTCCTGAGTATGAAAATGACCTGTGAGAGTGATCCTCGAGGAAGTGAATGAATTAATTCATGGGGATGATGATTATTTCCTCTTATGGTCATTTGGGGTTATGTGGTGTGCTGGCAGTAGAGGTACGTTTCCATTTTTGGACCGTTGGTCTCCTCTACCACCTCATCACTCCCCACTCCTTGCAATCAACTCCCACCTTATGAATCTGTAGCTTTAACTACTTTTTTCCTTCTCCTTCTCTATTTTTTAGTTGACTGCTACCATGTGTGAGAGAACACCCTATTTTATCTTTGTTGACTAAGCGAAGGTGGCCAAGTTAACTGGCCACCTTTTTGCTTATAAACCAACTTACTTCTAACCTTTACATTTTTTACTACATGATGCATATGAGAGAGGGAGATGGATACTTACCTTTGGTGCCAATACCTTGTTGTAGTTGTTGAAGGCTGGAGGTGCTTGCTGTGTGTATTGGCTGCATTTTATTCTTCTACCCTTCTTGTTTCTTTCTGAGGATCCCTTTGTTTGTGTAGGTACCTTTTGTTGAACATGGTGGTGATGTTCCTACTTTGGAGCACCTTCTTCCCTTGGATCAACATGATGGAGGCCTGCTGCTATTATGATTTGTATTCTGTGGGATAGGCTGCCACGGGATTTCCTACACGATGTCTTGTAGCTGCTTCTCCCTCAAAACTCTTA
This sequence comes from Pinus taeda, assembly GCA_000404065.3. Taxonomy (NCBI): domain Eukaryota; kingdom Viridiplantae; phylum Streptophyta; class Pinopsida; order Pinales; family Pinaceae; genus Pinus; species Pinus taeda. The sequence continues at coordinate 52,238 of APFE031119337.1, read as the reverse complement.
ATCATTCACTTTTTTGGGATTGTGAGGATGGTGACATGGATGGAGAGAGAGACTAGGAGTATGGAGAATGAGTAATACTCAGTTGATGCTCTATATTTCTCCCTGTTTCCCTTATTTTTGAAGACTGTTGAAAAAAGAATTGAAACTGATTTTTTTTTTAAGGGTGAATGCACGGGTGATGGAATGATGGTGAGTAAGGTATAGTGATGAAATGATGATGAAGGGGGTGCTATTTCATTGACATAGCATGTCATTTTTTCTTTAGGGTTGCTTCCTGTAGGATTTCTGGGTCACTGTGATTCCCACAGGATCATCCTGTAGGTTTACAAGCGATCCTGTAGAAATCAAAGTCCCCTTGTAGATTGAAGGAAAGTAGTGGAAACAAATGAGAGAAATGGTAGAGTGATGAATGAAAATGAGTGGAAAATAAATGTGAGTGAAATAGGTCTCTTGGTGATCCTCATTTTCTCTCTGGTCATCCTTCTTGCTGACCTGCAAAAATGGAAATTTTCATGACTTTTCTCCTTTCTCTTTCTTTCGTTTTCCTTTTTTTTTAAAACAACTAGGCTGCCTCTGATAGCTTTTCATCCTAGCTATTTTCCCAGGGCACCTCAAGAGATTCTTTTGCCCAGGGATCTTTATATTCTCATTTTTTTTCTCTCTCTCTTTTTTTTATATATTGACACTATTGGGCCGCCCCAAGAGTTTTTCAACCCGATAGTGGGACTCACGCAACTCATGGAGGTTTTCACCTGAGCCATTATTTTTTCTTTTTTCTCTCAGTGATTTAATGAGGCATGAGCTGAAACTTGCTCCACTATCATCACTATTTTATTGATATTATCAATGAACTTCGGTCTCGACAAAGGTCTCTTGTAGATTTTCAATCAGCGTCCATTAACAAGTAAAGGAATGGCCTCTTCATCTATGGTTCTGACCTGCACTTAACCATTATCATGGCATCTTTATACAACATAAGGTCCTAGCAATCTTGTCCTTAACTTGTCCTTGAAATCTTATACCTACAATCATATAACAAAGCCTAATCAGCTTTTTGTAATTACTTTTCCTTGATGTTCTTATCATGGTAGATCCTCCTCTATAGTTGAATTACCTTTGTATGTAGGAGGGCTTGCATTCTGAACTCGTCGAAACAATTCAACTCAAGCAATCTCTCTTTTTGTGCACTTTTGAGATCTATATCTATTTGGGCTACCATCCTTAATGTGTTATACTCAAATTCAATGGAAAACAAGGCCTTTTGCCCATAGACTAGCTCATGGGGTGTGAATCTAGTGGTGGTCTTCCAGGTAGTGTTATAGTCCTAGGTGGCCTCAACTAGTCTATCTACCCAATCCTTCCTATTGCTGCTCACCACTTTGGTCAAGATGCCCTCCAATGCTCTATTGGTCACCTCCACTTGCAGATTATCTTGTGGATGACAGGGAGTGGAGGTTATATGCTTGATCTTGTGCCCGCTGAGAAATTATTCAATCATGTTGGAGGTAAAATAGTTGCCTTAGTCTATGACTAGCTCTCTAGGGTACCTAAATTTCTAGAATACATTCTCCCTTAGGAACTTAGCCACCTTCTCATATTTTTCTACCTTAATTGCCTTGGTTTCAGCCGACTTAGTCAAATATTTCATGCATACAATGATGTATTGTTTTTGCTTGGAAGGAGGATTAATAGACCTAATGAAGTCCATTATCCACTAGTCAAATGGCTCCAAAGTCACTTGAGGCTACAAAGGCATTCCATCTCTTTGAGTACACCTTCCCATCCTTTGGCACTGATCACACTGAGTAGTATATATTTTCACATCCTCATGAAGAGTGAGCCAATAATAGCCTACTTGTAACACATTGAATGTTGTCCTCTTTGTTGCAATGTGACCTCCACAAGGCCCATCATGACATGTCAGAAGGATGTCAAAGAATTCCTCCTCCCTGACACACCTTCACAACATTTGATTTGGACCAAGTTTGAAGAGATTTCCCCTAATCTAAGTGAATGGGGTGCTCTTCCTTACTATCTTTCTCTTTTCTTTGGAGGACAAATTCTGTGGGAATTGTGCCAATATCAAATAGTTTTCTATGTCAGCAAACCATGCAGAGAGAACTGAAATAGAAAATAAGTGCTCGTTCGATAACTGGTCATTAACCATTCCTTCTTAACCTACAGGAAAATTCAATCTAGACAAAAATTCTACAACAACATTTTCCTTACTAGGCTTATCAACAACAATTTTATCAAACTGCTGTAGTAAAAGTAACCATCTTATAATCTGAGCATCCATATCTACTTTACTCATTAAATATTTGATTGCAGCATGGTCAATAGATAAATTATAATATAATGCCTAAATTTGTTCAATGAATGCAAAATAACTAGGAGTTCCTTTTCGGTCACTGTGTATTTTAGCTCAACCTTTGACAGATTCTTATTAATAAAGAAGATACCCTAAGAAATTTTTTAATATATCTAACCTAGGGCTGCTCCTATGTCTTTGTCTGAGGCAGCAGCTATTGGGCCCCTATACTACTAGTTTAACCCCTTATTGTTATTATTTCAACCCTCTTATTAGATTGATGTACCCATGTAGTGCCCATATTGTTACTATTATACCCCATAAAAGCCCACTATTGTTATTATTGTGCCCTTATATTATTATTATTATGTTGGCTCTGATTATATTATGACCCCTTAGACTCCTATATATATAAAGGAGGTATTTTCATTTGTATCATAGAAGAATTGTTCATTTATGTAATGTAAAGGAGGTTGGGCCCTCGAAGAGGCTGAATTCTAAGGCGTTGATATATCTTTTATATCCTTTAGTGAGCTAGTTTCATAACATTTGGTATTAGAGTTTTGGATTCTAGGGTTTCGCTACTCCAAATAGGTTATCGTGGCATTTTCGCTATAACTCTTTTCTGCGAAGTTTCAAAAGTGAAAAATATAACCCATTTGAGAAGAAATAACACTAAACCTTGGCTCTGAATTTCAGAGCTTTTAGCACTATATTTGTAGAAATATGATCTGAGGAAATTGGTCTTTTTGCAGACTCTTGAATTACATTCCAAACAGGTGACATGGGGAAATCGTCATAACTTTCTTTCTCAGTATCGGATTGAAATTTTCTAAGAAGGTACAGCAAGATGATAGAATTTAGTTTCTTTTATACATTTTTAAGAGCCAAAGGATGAAATAGTGACACGTGGAATGTCATTCAAGTTCACTGTACTGAACTAGTCTATAATTAGGTCACTGTGGTAGATTTGGCATAACTCTTCCTTGGAGAATCCAATTTCGATTAGACTAGTGGCATTGGAAAGAGGAAGAAAAAGCCTACTGTATGTAGCAATTTTAGAAGTTAAAGATCCAAAAGTATAGAGTTACAATCATTTCAAGATCGATCTCCTAAAATCAACAAAAAGCAAGATGAGGAAGTTTGATGGCAAGGATCCGGTAAATTGGATACTTTAGATGGAGCAATATTTTGATCTACATGGTGTACCACTATTACAAAACGTATGTATTGCATCTTCATATTTAGAACCAGAACAATTTTTATGGTATAAATGTCTTTGTTCTCCTAAAAAACTTGTTATGTGGTCAATTTTCACGGAGGAAATTATAGCACATTATGAGGATACAAAGAGAAACAACTTCTTTAGAGCAACACCACAACAATTGGAAAGAGTACAATGGCTTTGTTAAATAGTGGAATGTAAAATTATGGCAACAAGGAAGTCTAACCCTCACAACTATAAAGATGGAAGTGTTGTTTCTTCTAGCCTTCCACAACCTACAAGGGTTACACCACAACAATTGGAAGAAAAAAGAGAAAAAGGGCTTTGTTACAATTGTGATAGAAAATGCACTAAAGGTCATAAGTGTGCTGAGAAGAAATTATTTTACACAAAGTATGAAGAGGAGGAGTAAGGTATCAATAAACATCAAAATAAGAGGATATGCGCCAGGACCCAACCTCAGAGAAAGAAGAAATGCATCAGACCATATCTTGTAAAGCATTGGCAAGAATCACCACTCCTCAAACTCTCAAGATATAAGGACATATCAAGAAGAAAAAGGTACAAGAAGTGAAATATCACATCAAGAAAGAAGAAATGAATCCAACCATATCTTGTAATTCATTGGTCGGAATTACCACTCCTCAAACTATCAAGATAGAAGGGCATATCAAGAAGAAAAATGTTCAAGAAGTGAAAGATCACATCAAGCATCAAGAAATGAATCCGACCATATCTTGTAAAAGATTGGAAGACATTACCAATCCTAAAACTCTAAAGATAGAAGGACACATCAAGAAGAAAAAGGTTCAAGCAGTGAAAGATCACATTGAGCATCAACAACAATTTCTCCAACTTTTGAAGGATAACACCACTTTGGTGCAAAATCCAATGAAACAAAAGGTGGATCAACATCGTAGTGAAAAATGTTTCGATGTAGGTGATTGGGTATTTTTACTGCTACATCTCAAGCAAGCTATTTATGAGAAGAAAATGTTGGCAATACTATATGCACATAAGAAATGGTGACCTTACTGAATGGGAAGACACTTCAAGGTAAAAATGGATCATGATAGTCTTAAATACCTTTTAGAACAACTATTATCATTAGAAGAACAAAAAAATGGGTCACAAATATGTTGGGTTATGACTTTGATGCCATCTATAAAAAGGGGAAGCAGAATTTTGTTGCAAATGCACTCTTAAGAAAGGATGAGGATGTGGAAGCATTGTTTTGTGCTATTTCTATTATCCAACTAGATTGGATAAACTAAGCAAGGGATGAATGAAAGAAGGATGAAAATGTATGGCTAGTTATGAAAAAGTTGCATAAGATCCCAATTCAAACAATATTTCCAGAAATTGAAGAGGAACGAAAAATCATATTGGAACCTGGAGCAGTCACAGAATCAAGAACCCGACAACTAAGAAATCGATCAATTTCAGAGTACCTCATCAAGTGGAAGAACTTACCCATTGAAGATTCCACATGGGAGGACAAAATTTTTATACAGAAGCATCAAGAACTACTCAAGCATTGAGGACAATACTTTTTGAAGGAGAGGGGCATGTTGAGCCCCTATACCACTACTGTAACCCCTTATTATTATTATTACAACCTTCTTATTATATTGATGTACCCATGTAGTGCCCATATTGTTACTATTGTACCTCATAGAAGCCCACTATTGTTATTATTGTTATGTTGGCTTTCATTATATTATGACCCCGTAGACTCCTATATATAGAAAGGAGGTATTTTCATTTGTATCATCAAAGAATTGTTCATTTATGTAATGTAAAGGAGGTTGCCCCCTCGAAGAGTCTGAATTATAAGGCGTTGATCTATCTTTTCTATCTTTTTGTGAGCTGGTTTCATAACATCAGCATGAATATGAAAGGGGAGGGCCCAATTTGGCTTTGGAGAATCTATTAGTATCAGCCATTGAAGTAGGCTTGTGTTTTGACCTTTTGGACCCCTTCCCCTCACTCAATCTTTCAAATTCCATTTTCCCCTGATTCTTAACATCCCTCCCTACTTCCTAAATTTTCTCAAGAATTTAGAAGCCCTCCATTCCCTTCATTTCCCTTCATTTCTACAAATCCCTTGTTCCACGTGTCGGGATAGATTTTCTTCAAACTATGTTTCTGAGTAGGAAAAGATGAATTTGAAAACATTGAGATAGGTTTTTGTCCATCATTCACCCAGGAAGAAAAACCTCTTTCTGTTTTTATGCAGGCTTCATGGATTGAGAGAAATGTCGAAAACATCATTAGCCTCAGGAGGATTGATGCACTTCTGGAGTGACCTTGGGAAAATCAACAATACACCTAGCTAGGATTTTCAAATGAATTTATTGATGATTTAAATGATATGTAGATAGAGATAGCTTCCAAACAAGCTATTTCACACCAAATTTTAAGACCAGGAAGGCCTTCAAAAGTCATTTGCAAAAAAGTGTTGTGCATCAGGGAGGTGGTGCGCATGAGAGGGTTGGTGCTCCACATTAGAGGAGCTTTGTGCATCAAACATTTTTTTCCAGTGTTAAAGTACACTAGCACTACGCATCAGGGAGGCAATGTTCATTGGGCAGGTGGCACTATACATTGGCCAATGAGGCTTCAAAACCAAACAAATTCACCTCAAATTCTCCCAAATGCTTCATTTTCCTTCTTAACAAGTAAGTACACTCAATTTGGAGCCTAGATAGGGTTTTTTATGTTTGTTTCATGATATTTTATTTCTAAAGGTCAAACCCTAGCTTGCCTCTATACTCTATTTCACATCATTGCAAAACCACAATCTCTCATCCCTTTTCCCAACTCCCCTAGGACTAAAACTACCCCTTGATTCTATTGTCCCTTTCACCTATTTCCCTAAGAAACTAACTGCCTTTATCAAACCCTAAGTCCCTCATCCATAAAAACCCTAGCTCCCCAATCCTTCCCTTCATTCCCCTACCTAATCTCACTACTATTTTTCTATTTACGAAATCTCTTCATACTCATGTTTTGTTCCCACCTATTATCCATTCACCATATCATCACCACATTATCCCATAGAGACCGACATGGAGAGGGAGAGTGACTATGATTTTGAGTACGACACCCTAAGTGATAGCTATAGGGAAAGGATCTTGCAACAGCTTGAAAAAGGAAAAGGAAAGGTTATAGAGGAGGAGCTTAGTGATGATGTTGAGAGGGATTTTTAGCTTGAGGAGAATGATGATGATGTGCCACCTCATCACACTTAGTGGCCAGAGCTAGATATATTATCAACTATCTAGAGCAAGAAAACAAGTAGCTTACCGACAAACAAGAACTCATGGTGCTACAAATCATCAAATAAAATCGGCGAAGGTCCAAGAGGGAAAAGGGCAGGTTGACATCCATTGAGCAAGAAAATGACTAGATATATTTGTTGGAGAAGGTGAATGTGCACATGGAGAGGTCACTAGAGAAGGAAAACAAAGAGAAAAATATGCTTTGCCACATGGCCTACTACTACCTAACCCAGAACAAAATTTGCAAGACAAGGATAAGAAGCCTAAAAGCCAAGTTAAGGAGAGCCTTAAAAGCCAAAAAGGAGCAAGATAAACTTAACATCTTGGTTGAAGCTTCCTTGGCTTAGAAAAGCAATTGATAAGCTTGCATACTTCCAATTTTAAAGAAATTTGGATAAATTTTTGTCAATTCAGAAATTTTAATTGCAAAACACAGGAAATTTCGTTTGATGCGTAGTGCCACCGGCAGTGCGCATTGAGTTAGCTATAGATTTTGCAAAATGGCTTACATTTTTGGATTCGTCATGGAAAAATAATGAAACCCAAAAATTTTCATGAAGTTTGGAGGAGATCTGGGTCACCTAAAGGGAACAAAACACGTAAACATTGCCCTCTCTACCACATTTTGGACACACAGGAACTAGTCTTGGGAGAATCCAATTTTGAGGGGAAAATGACCTCTAAATCAGAAAATTCAAAGTGTTCCAAAAAATAGATAGGTAGATATTTCCAACGAGCTATCCTTCACTTGTTTTGGACTTTGGTAAGCCTTCCAAAAGTCGCCCAGAAAACGTGTTGTGCATGAGGCTCAAGATGTTGTGCATCAGGCAAAATTTTTCCAATTTTGCTCAAAAACTCAGATTTTCACCTAGTTTTCTGTCAGTTTGACTTTTTCCTCTCTCATGGTAAGATTCATGATGTAATATGATGTAACTTGATGTACTATGATGTAAAAATGATGAAAAATGACTTAAGGAGGTAGATACCTTAGTTTTAGGCAGTTTTGAGCTGAATGAATCAGTTGCCATAGTTTTAGAGGCAAGTTGTTCCACTACTTGTTTTTTAGTTCATAGTTTAGATCTTGTGGAAGTAGCTCCTTGACTCATGGATTCGACCCTTGATGGCTATCATAGCTGGTTTGATGCCTATATCTTGTACTTTCTTAGTCATCTATCAAGGTTGGACTCTTGTGGATGCATTGAGCTAGTTTGTACATCACTTCTGCAGTTTGACAAGGAAATGAACTAGGGTTTTACAGCATTTTATGGGATTCTTGTGGTAATGTGAATTAGCATTGTTTTCTTCTCTCTAATTCAGTTGATCTTATGTTTATGTATGCCATCATCTCTCTTATTATACATAACTAAATGAATCAAGTGTAAAAGGTAGAATCCATTGGTGTTTCAGTGCTCTACCTTGGGGTTTATTTAGTTTTACATGTTTTATACTGTCTAAAGAGGACTCATGACACTTGCATACCCTCTCCAGCTCCTCACTAGTATTCAGACTCACCATTACACACATTTCAAAGTGTTAAAACACTTGCCAACCTCGCCCCACAGAAACCTCTCCAAATCTGTATTGATTTCCTGGACCCAAAGTTTCCTTCCCCATCTAATCTAGCAACCAACCATTAAAATCAAACAAATTCCTCTAATCAAGCATACCTAGCCTAAAATTAGTATTCATATCAGTCATCTCAAGCCTTCCTTGATATATTTTCATTGAGATTGACAAGGAGAGAGCCCTCTCCCAACCTGGTAGGGCTAGCTACCAAGTTAAGCATGGTTTGATGTTACCCTAGACCTGCCTTTCTCAACCTGAGATAAATCCACGGACTAATAGAATTGGTGCAGTGGTTAACTTGTAGTTTAGGGTGTCTAAGGCCTCTTCACAACTTTTTGACCATATAAGCACATACTCCTCGGCCAACTTGCTGAAGTCCTCTATGAATCTTTGGTAGTATCCAGCTAACCCTAGGAAAATTCTGACATCTCTTTGCTTTTGAGGAGGTGGGACCCTTTAGATGATAGATATTTTGTTTGGGTCCACCTGCAATCCTTGCTGAGATATTCAATGACCTTGCACAGTACTTGCAGTCATCAAGAAATTTTTTTGGGACTGAGAGGATTGGCTCATTTCAATGCATTTGTGCAGTACTTTGCCTAGGTTGGATAGAGCCTCTTGAAAATCACAACCATAAGGTGTAAAATCATCCATATAAATTTCCACCACATCATGGACTAGCTCGGTGAAAATGCTCAGGACTGCTCTCTAAAAAGTGGTAGGAGCATTGGATAAGCCAAAACGAAGGACCCTATAGGAAAGAGTACCCCAAGGACAAGTGAAGGTGGTTTTATCCTGGTCTTTTGGGCTGATTTGGATTTGGTTGTACCCACTGAATCTATCTAAGAAAGAGAAAAATGTTTTCCTTCACACACCATCTAGCACTTGGTCAATGAAGGGTAGAGGGAAATTGTTGTTCTTTGTGGCTTTGTTGAACTCCCTATAATTGACACAAATTCTCCACTTACCATTTTTCTTTGGAACTAACACCAAAAGAGAGACCCACTCACTAGCGGAGATAGGGTAAATCAATCTTGCATCTATTAGTTTTTGTAGTTCTTCTTTGACTATGTCTTTAAGAGTTTGATTCATCCTCCTCTAGGGTTTTCAGACTCACTTGCAACCCTCTTTGATGTATATGTGGTGAGTACTCATTGAGGGGTGTACTGCCTTAATTCATTTGTAACTCCAAGCGAAGGCTTCTAGGTTTTCCTTTGGCATGTCTCATAACTTCTCTTCTTGGAGAGCATAAAGAGACTGATTGTTTTCCAAGGTTCTCGCAAGGGTGAATTCTATGGTTTTGACATAAAGGAGGTTGGAAGTGGCCAAGCATAGGTCAATTCAATGATTTTTCTTAGTTTCTTTTACTATATCTTCTAAGGGAAATGTGCTGGGAGTTTGACTTTGGAGTAGGTGTTCAATCAAATCATCCTCATCCTACTATCCTCCTCCCATGGTTGTTTCTAAAATATAAAGTTGGGTGGAATAAACTTCATCTTCTTCCTCCTCCTCTAACCATAAAGGTAAATCATGCTCTAGAGATGGCTGAGTAGGAGGGTATAAGACTAACTGATTGGAGAAATGCCCGTTCTTGATGGTAATATTCCCAGCTTTATAGCTAGTGTAAGCATCGAAAATGGAAAACCATGGTCTCCCAAGGATGAGAGGGTAACTAGTAAGCTTAGCCTTAGGTTAGAGAACTACGGAATATGCAGGGTACTCCCAAGAGTCAAAGGAGACCATAAAATCCTCCACAATCCCCTCAGGGGTTACTATGGAGTGGTTTTTAAGTTGCAAAACTATTGTGGTCTTCCTCAATGAACCTTGTAGGTTAAGCTTGAGCATGGTGTCCTTGTTAATCGCATTAATGTTAGCCCCAAGATCGATCAAAGTGTGTGGGACAATGGTGCCATTGATGTGCACACCTACTACAGGGCTTCCAAGCTCCAAATATTTTGAATAGATTACCTGCTCTAGTAGTAAGTCAGACAGTTGTCCATTTACATTAATGGTAAGGGCATCCATTCTTTGCTTCACTAGATGCTGGAAGCACTTCTCATTAATCAACTTATTGTAAATAGGAACATATTTTGTTTCTTGGAGAAGTGGAATCTTTACAGATATATTTTTGAATTCTCGCAGAAGTTCAGTCTCTTTTGGGGTAGGCTAGAGTGGTTGGGTTAATCTCTCAAGAAAGGGTGGATTCACTTTAAGAATTATTTCCTCTCTTCCTTCCTCAACCTACCTAGGTGGAGGTGGAGATTTATTATCTGGGAGAAGTCTCCCAGATCTGAGGTTAATCTCCTGGATTTCCACAACATAAGCTAGATATGATGTCCCTCCATTGTATACTTGCTATGCATGTCTGTTGTTCAAGTTCGGATATGGCTAGGCAGGCATCTGGGGTTTCTAGGGTGGAGCATAGTGTAGCAGTTGTGGTTGGTCATGTGGTGGAGACAATAAGGCTGGATCATTGTTGTATTGGGGCCTCCACCCCTAGGGTGGTGCATTCCACCGAGGTTATAGCAGACCATATTGTTGGAATGACTGGCTGGCTAGCTGGTAGTGATACTAAGATGCAAAGGGCCAAGGAGGTGGTGTAGACTAGGAAGGATTTGCAAGGGGTCCCCAAGAAGGTATTCCTATGGTTTGGTTGGGGTTGTAATATGCATGGGAAAACCTTTGCATGCCCTATTGGTATGTTCTAGGCCCATGAGGTCTCCTCTAGTTTATGTAGTAGAGCTGCTAAGTGACTCCTTCAGCTCCTTGATATATAGCTTTGAGTCTAGGCAAAGAAGGGTTCTTATCTATGGAGTGGTTTTCTTCATAGACTGAGAAAATTTCAATATAATTCAAAGGACATTCATTCCTATGATGGCTCCTGATGCATCTAGGAAAAAAAATGGCCAAGGCTCTCTTTGCTTCCTCATGCTTTCTCTTAATGTGCATAGTGTCCATTTGCAAGGCAAGGATTTGCAGCATCTCACTTTTTAAATCTTCCAGCATGTTTCCAATTTCACCCTTGATGGATGAGTTGGAAGAGAATGTACTGACCATAAGTTGACTACCCCTACCCTTTTTCCTATCTTCCCTAGAATGATTTCTAAAGACTATTGATATCCTCATGGGGTAATTGGTAGATATATCCTCCCACTAACAAGTGTTGGGTATCTAGAAGATCTTCCGTTACTCCCCTAAGCAGGACCAACTTTAGTGATTTAGGGTCAAGTATGCACCTAGCCCTTTTGTATCTAAGCTAGAATATTTCTTCATAATCCTCTAGGGATTCATCATTTCCTGTGGTCATCCTAAAAATTTCCTCTTTACTATCCTTTTACCAACAGTAGTCTCGATATTTGTTGTTAAAGGGTTGCTACATCTGAGCCCAAGTTGTGATGTTATCCCTAGGTAAACCCATGAACCAATGCAACGCTGCATCCTTGAGGGTAGATGGAAATAGTTTTAACTTCTACTCATCACCTGCATAGTCATAAGTTCATCATATAACAACAAACTCAAATAGGAAAGTGTCAGGGTCTTCTATGGTCAAGCCATGGAAATGTGGTAGGGTATAGGGGCTGATATTTTTCATCTTAGTGTCCCCATTGGTTTCCCTGATGGGGAAGATACCCTCAACTCTCTCTCTATTCCCTCTGTCATTTCTATTTTCAGCGATTGGTTCAGTAGGAATTGGTTCTCCTTCTTCTCCTTCTTATTCTTCCCTAGTAGGTTCTTCAAATATGTCAAGTTTCTCACCTAAGGGTTCCTCCAATTCAGAGCCATCGAAGAAGAGGGAAGGTTGGTTATTTGATACAGTGGGGGTATTTGGAAAAAAAAAACTCTAACTTATCCCTATTCCTACGAGGCATGAAAGGAAATGTTTTTGGTTTGTTTTTGTGTGTTTTTTTTCAAACATGGAAAGTAATTTGCAGAATTGAAATTGTTGATTGAATGAAAATTACTGAATGAGTGAACAGGCTACTTACTGAATTGAAATTTTTCTTCCAAAATGGAAAGGAAAGAAGAAAATGCAAACTGGAAAAAAAGGAAGCAACTAAATTACTTTTGCAGAAATAAACTAATGGAAGAATATTGGAGACAATAAATAGAAGAAAATAAAGAAGTAATCACATTTTACTCAAACACCTCCACAACAACGGTGCCAAAAGGTGATGAGAGCAAGAATGCTACAACTCTTCGGATACCAACTTTACTTTATCAACCCGAGGTTCATACAAACTTGGAGGTAACAGTGTTGTATACACAAGTATAAGTAATGGTTCTGCATATTGTCGTTGTTCAGCTGGTGAGAGACCACTAGGCTTTTCAAGCCAGGCTTCTATGGAGTCAAAAGAAGCTTGATTTCTTGATGGAAGAAAGGTAAATCTACTCTAAGAGAGAGCTACTCTACTGCAATAATGGAGAGGACTGAAATTCAATTCTAAATCAGATCATTTCCTAATTAACTGCTAAGAAACTATGCTTCACAAAAATTCTAAATCAACATGAACCAAATGCTACTATCTAAGTTATAGAATTAATAAGCATCAAACATCACTAATGTGCAAGTAAAGAGTGAACTAAATCTGTTTTTTTCTTTTTGTCTTTTCATGCAAAATCAAGTATGCAAACTAATTTCTTCTGGTGATGTGGCAGGTAAATTAAGGATGCTTGACGATGGTAGGAAGGGTCAGGAGATGGTTGGATATTTTGTGGAAGACATTTAGGAGGCTTTTGGTGACTTCCTAGAGGTTTACCCTCAATTCAGCCTCAAAACAGGCCATTTCAGGAAAACGTATAGGATGTACTAGAAACCTGCAGTATTCCCTATAAACCTACATGATATAACTGAGAGACAAATGTGAGTTTTTGGAGGTGATGGAAGGCTTAGGAAACGTGTTTTATGGGTGGAATGGACTTGGAGAAGATCTAGGATCACTCAAAAGTCAACAACAAAAATAGGAGATGGTTTGGTTCGCTCAATGTGCTTGGAAGAATTTCTATGAAAAATGATGAAAGCTAGTAAAGGTGATGGTGAAAGCAAAGGATGGCTAAGGTGGATGGAGTGGAAGGTAGTTGTTGGCTATGAATTCTTAGTCTCCTCCTGAAGCACCTTCTCTACATAAAACATGTATATCTTCCAAAAACCTATGTAAATAAGAAACATTCTCATAAACTAGAAAAGAAAAATTAATGAACTAGCTTCCTACATTAGGCGTGAGGAAAGTTGTTAAAAGGAATGAAAGAATGTCTAAGGTCTATTGTAAAAATGAATATGAAAAAGATGAAAATGGAGTCCTACCTTGTAAAATTAACCAAACACTAATTTAAAGACAACAAACTCCGAAGCTCATAAAACAAAGAGAAATTTGTGTTTTTGGGGTTGCTTAAGGGCCCCCTCCTCAAGTCACGATCCAAGATGGAGGAAGTGAGGCCGAGACACCTGCTAACAACCTTATGGTTCTCCTCTTATCCTTGCTAGCTTGCTACTGATGTAAGGCAGAAATGGAAGGAAACTAATAAATAACCAATCCAATCTACACTGCTTGCAATGGAAATGCATCTAAAAGAAAATTAACAATCAAGCTATGAAACTACACTAAACATACATATACAAGAAAGAGGAGCCTTGGCTACTAGGGTTGGGTCCTAACCCAAGAGCTTCAGCCCTCTGAAATAACTTAGTGTTGGCTCAAAACAAAACTCATTCTTATTACCAAAACATAAAATTACATCAATAAAACTCTCACAGGTCTGGAGCTCAAAAATAGCTTAGCATTTTACAACCAAAATCTGAATCTTAATAAGGCTCTAGGCCTATCTACTTATAAAACTGAAGTCCCCAATAAATTCTTCGAAATTAGGGAGGCTCGGCTCTGGAACTCGAGATAACCTAGCTCTTTTTCTATCACTTGCTCTATTGTCTTCTAAGCCTCATGGCTTGGATGCTTGTACTCCGATTTGGTGTGATGGATGGAGGAATATTTGAATGTGGGGATAAGTAAATGAGGAGGATTTACCTCCTACAATTTATCTCCCTTGTCCCATTTGAGTTTTAACCTTAGTATTTGCAAAAATTCTTTGATTTCCTCCTTCATTCCTGCATTCAATGCATATTCGTCCACTAGGCATAATATACAACTCTAGCTCATCTCATAAACAAAATATAATTAAAAACATGTAATAAGTTTTGAGAAAAGTTGGTTTCACTAAGCTAGGAGTTGAATTAAGGTCCATATAATTACCCAATGATGAGGCTCATCAACAACCGCAACTAATTCTTCAGTATCATATTCCTCTGCATGAAAGTTCCTTGATACAATGTCATCAAGATATCCCAAATCTCCTTTGTCACGTTCTTCTCAACAATATTTTGTACTACATGATCCTTGACACCATCAAGGATTATGCACTTTTCCTTGGCCATTGCATACTCATACATTTCATTGTCAGCTAGGTTGATTGGGATAGCTATGGTTCTTAAGGTGAAGCCCTTGATAGGATGTCTATCTAGAACAGATAGGATCCTAGCCTTCCAATTGACAAAGTTGGAGGCCCTATCCAACCTGTCCTGATCCCTCAATCAATTCATTGCCATCTCCTCTCATCTCCTTGACTCACTCTGAGTATTAACTTCCCTCTTGAAAATTAACCTTCTATAATCCCTTTTAGACTCAATTTCCCTCTTCAAAATCCTCCTGCTAATAGTTGAACCTCTCCTATCCAATCCTCTTTGCACCTACAACATGGATTTGGATTTCTTAGCTAGAAATCCACCTAAGAAGCATCTCCCTCTACCTTGGTTCTGTCTTCTTAGGTACTATTCTGCTTCAATGACAATAAACCCCCACCATATTTCTGATCCATAATCTTCCCATAGCTCCCTTGCCCTGGAAACTAAAGAAACTAAACCTCTTAGCTCTGCGCAATCCCTGACAAGGCTGAATCGGACCTCTAGCCAACTACGTCACTCCTACCTAACTGATTAGGATGATGTGGTTCTTTGTGAGCCTCTTCTACCTCTTACGGCCTCTGCGCTGGCCCTCTCTCTAGCTCAAAATGATGATGCAAGACCTCTGCATCACTCCTTTTCTGTTCCTTTCTTTTTAGGAACAACTCTATCTCTTGGGACAATTGTTTCTTCTCAAAATTTTCTGATTTAGTTAGTGTTTTTAGTTTTCCTATGATCCGTAACGCTCTGATACCATGTTGAAATTTCTAAGTCTAACATGTCAGAAATTATTCCTGCATTATGTAGTTTATTTCACCTACTTATTTGTTCCTTAACAAGTTATTTAACCGTATAAATATTGAAAATAAACCCAAATGAAGTCTCAACCATCTACATATCATCAACTGAAATAATAGAAAAACACAAAAAGGACACTATTATTTTGGACAATCTTCCTTAGAAAAACCCAACTTGGGAAAACCAATGCATAGTTCTGAGGCTTTTATTATTAAGCAAGTTTCTTGAGTACAACTAGGGTTCCAAACTGGCTCACTCAATAGAGAAATCAATTTGGAAGTGAAACCTCTCTTTGGAAGCAAATATCTAGCAAGTCTTCTCCACAAAAATCTCTCTAATGCTTCTCTAAAGTTCTGTGTGATCCCTCTTGTCCTCTCTCTCACTTAGAAGCCCCCTGCATCAGCCTTCTGCTACTCTACACTGGCTCTCTAGCCTTTTGTGTCACCCACGCAAGCCCTGCTAGCCTCTGCATAGCCACTCTGACCCTCTGCATGACTCCTATTACATCTGTGTAGACTCCTTTACCTTTGTGCTGGTCCTTTGACACTACTATTTCCTCTATGATATGCACTCACTACTCCTCAGTGCAACTCAGATCACTTGCTCTATCTGTCTCAAGAAATCTTGCTCCAGAAAATTGAACTGACTGATCAATCTTGGTGTATCTGCAACTAACCCTCAAGCCTCCTCTTATACTTTTTCTGTTGGGTCTTCAACGACTTAGATTAAATCTCTAATCAATGGGTAAGATTATATTTGGCCTAGTCCATGTCATTTAGAAAATTATCACCCATTTTTATATTAATGCCATTAATATTTTTATTTTCCTAATTTTCGACTTAGGAACCCATTACAAATACTAATTATTTTAATATCTCTTTAACCAGGTGGAATTTTCCCAAACCATTTTTGGCTCTTGGAGATACCATTTGATTTAGCCTCTCGGCCAATTTTAATGGCTATAGAGCATATGATGCTACCACAAATCAAGAAGGTTCTCCAGTACTTTTGGGTATATTGTAGGCACTTCAGTATGAAATCTATATAGGGATGCTCTCATCCAACGGTTCTACATTAGACAACACTAACATGGACTTGTACTCCCTGTACCATCACATATATATTGGGAGATCCCATTAGGTTGATATCCTTTAGCCACAGGTAACTGAGTCAGCTGCCTTGTAAATGTGATACACCAAACACATCATTCAAGGAGATTGGTTGTCGTATGTTAAGTCCTTGTTTGGAGTGTATATTGCGGTTCACAGATACTTGCTAAACACTCTTACCTATTTTTTACCAATTTTTATTTATTTTTTGTTTCATGTCAATAAAAATAATTGCCAACACTAACATGTTGAAACCATGCAGTTACTTCTTGGCCCAATATTGAGTAAATCCTTGTAAATTTTAATTTTCATCAGCACTCAACAAATCATCTTTCCTTCTTCCCCTCTTGAGATAAAGTCATCATGTCTAAACCATTTATTTCACCCTAAAGTTCAACTTCATTGTCTAATGCTAAAGGTGTTTCACAAGGAGTTCATCTAGAACTTCCTCAATCACTTGAAAATTAAGGCTTTGAACTTGGGATTCTCCCAAGAATCCAATCCCTTACTTCTTGTCCACCACCTTTAGATTCTTTATCACCTCAAGAATCTAATTCAGAAACCCCTGGGAGTCCATAGAGGTTTGTCTTATATCGTCTGAATCTATTATTTGATCATGTTGTCATATATCCTCAGGGTCCTTGCAATTCTCACGATCAACCTGGTGTTCCTTTGGAGTTCTCTCCTCATACGTCTTGACTTCATTGTCACCAACTGTTTCCACCCATTCAATCAGAAGGTGAGCTCCCAACATCTCCTCAACGTCATCTAGAATTTTCCACTACTCGCACTCCTCATGTTGATGAAGAGCTATAATATGACTTTCCTCCAGAAGGATTTCCTATTACGGGAAGAGTCCCATCTCACACACTTCCTAAAACTAGTGGGTCTATGCTTCCACATGGTTATACAACCTTAGCTAAATTAGGTTTAGGAACTCATAGTGCTTCATATTTGTATCAAAATCCTATTTGGTCGTCAAATGTCATGCCCACTTTTGGTTCGTTTATCCCAAACTTAACCTCTCAGATTTCGGTACAAACTGTCATCACATCAATTCCCATTCAACCAATGATTCCATTGCAACTTTTTCCATCATTTCAACCTTCCATTCCGATACAACAGATTATTTCAGGTCATGGCTTTATGAGCTGTCCTGCCCCTCCATCAAGGGGATATAATGTACCACCACCTTATTCACAGCCTAGGGGGGAAATTCCAAGCATTCCTCTTGTGTCAGGTGGAATCCATGGGAGTGGATCACAACCTCACATGGTTGCAGTCAATCAACCTTATTCTAGTGGTATTCCTCACCTTGTTGGTCCATTCAAGGTAGGTAATATATAGTATCAACAACCTTATATGGCTCAGATACCACTCCAACAAGCTTATGTTCCATATCGTTCACATGCATTGCAAAATCAACTTTATATTCGACAAGAAGGACCCTATGTGTAGCCTGGTCAATCCATTCTTCCCAGTGAATATGGTCAAATCCCATACAAAACTTACCAATATCCATAGGGTATGCCTCAAGTAATTGTACAACAATCATTACGACAATAAGGGAAATATTTACAACAACAGGGGCAACCTTTGCAGTAGTATCAAAATCTTTTGCAACAACAAACGTAGTTTGTTCAACAACCCACTCAACCATTGTATCTGCAAGGCCAAACTTTACAATAGCAAGGTCAACCTTTGTAGCAGAAAGGTAACCCTCTGCAGGGGAAAGGTTAACTTCGACATCAACAAGCTTAACTTGTACATCAACAAGGTTAAGCTTTGCAGACATAAGGTCAACTCCTACAGCTATAGGGCCAATCTCTTCATATCAAGGGTCAACATGTTTAGAAACCCTAAAATCCATATGTTGCATATTATGCTTATCAACATCATGGTATGTCAATATCAACCCTACATTGGACAAAATCCACCTTATGGTCAAGGTACCTCCTAGTGGGGGCAGAATCAAGTGCCCTACAGTCAAAATCCTTTGTTGTGGGGGAAGAATCCTTACCAACAAGGTTGGAACCCACAAGTTGGGCCTCCTCAAAGGCCTTACATGCCCTTTGATCTGTAATTCCCATTTTTGGCTACATTGGAACTGCCTGATGTCTCGAGGCTCACTAATGATCCCATTCTTCATTCGCCTTACTGGCCTCCAGTTCCTACTAAAATTCCAAGAAATTTCGCTAAGTGCAAAGGAAACCCTAAAGACGACTCTCAAGCCCATGTGATGACATATCACTTATGGTGTTCTTCAAATTCTTATGTTGAAGATTCGATCAGTCTTCACCTCTTTTAGCGATCCTTGATAGGCGTTGCCGCAAAATGGTATGTCGAGTTACCTCGAGGTACCTATGTTGAATTTAAATATTTAGATATGGCTTTCCTCACCCACTTTCAATTACCAGTTCGTTATGAAATAGGTATTGATTTGTTAACATCTCTGAAGCAACATATTGTGACACGTATTTTTGATCATATCCATGAATGGAGGCATTAGTGTCACCTCATCAAATTCGAGATTCCTGACGAGTTTTTCACTGAATGGTTCAAAAAAAATTCATAAACAAAATTTCTAAAGATATAGCAAAGGGTGCTTGTGTTACTGAGGACCAAGATATTGCTCATGCCCAGTATTTGGACTTAGTCTATTCGCAATCTAGCACATTTTATGAAATGTTTCCTAATTCTTTGAGACCATCTTCAAATCTGGTATCTTCATAGTCTCCTGATGTACCACCTGTTTATGGTATAATAGGATCAGTGTATCAGACTTCCACCAAGACTTCTTTGAAGAAAAGATCTATTTCCAATACTCATTCTAATCATGATTAGAAAAATTCGTCAAATGTTGGTAAAACCTCTGAGGTCCATGACATCTAGTTTACCGCAGCAGACAAAACCTCAAAAGGTAAGAAAAAGGGTAAATGTAAAGCCAAATTTGATACCTTGAAATAGGATCCTCCCAAGTCATCCACTGATGATACCTTAAAATGAAAGCCGAAATATCATTGCCTCATTTGTGAGGAAGACCATTATACCAAGGATTGTCTTTGAAGTGCTAAATTTAGATGTTTATTGGAAGGGACTCTATTTGTTTTGAAAGAGCCATTTCCATCTCAATAGACTTAATTGGTAGACCAACCACAACCCTCTGCCTCCTCTTATTCTCAAGTGTTCATCATGCAAGGTTCATTGCCTATCTCTGTCGCTACTCGATCAAAAGATTATCAAACCCCTCAAAAGCAGAGAGTGGAGAAAGAAGTCACTGACATACCTTCTACTTCTACTCCATCTAGTTCTAGTCTACTCCATATTGAGTGCCTTAATAATGAATCCATTCTTTGACCACCTCCCAAAGTTGTTCTTCGGAAATCATCCTTTAATACGAATGCTAAAGCTGCACAACATTACAGTATGGTCGAAGATCTAGCTCAAGTACCTTTAAGGATGTCTTCTTTGGAAGTTCTCTAAACATGTCCAACATAGTGGAAATCATTATTGTCTACTATAGGAGCCATTCATCATGCTAATTCTAGTTTAATTACTTTCGATCTTGAAAACCATGTTCCTTGTCTTCCTCATCAGATTTCTTTTCTGATTCAAGTTATTATAAAAGGGAAGATGATCCATAAAACTTTCATTGATGAAGGTGCTTCCACCTACATCATGTCTATTTTATGTTGTAAGGTCATTGATTGTCCTTCCCTTAATTAGTCCCTGAACACTTTGGAGGCCTTTGATAGTAGAGGCTCCCATCCATATGGTATTCTCACAAGTTTTGCTATCAATTTGGAATGAAAAAATGTTGAGCTAGAAGTGGAAGTTGTAGATGAAAATCTCAATTACAACCTTCTTCATGGGCGAAATTGGATCCATGCCATGTTTTGTCTGGTTCCTTCCTTATTCTAAGTGCTCCATTTTCCTCATAAAGGAAAATTTTCATCGTCAACAAATTGTCTTTTTTCTCTTCCGGTGCCTCAAATGGCAACGTCCCATATGTGGGAAATACTAAAGTTCCATATGAGAGAGTGGGGTCAAGTCTTTTTAAGGAATCTTCTTTAATGGGAACTTTTTCTCTCCCACCTTCGAATGTCATGTCGATCAATATGATCTCTATCTCCATGGATCCTTGGATTATTGCTTCTCCAGATCAAATTGATTCGTTTGGTCATTTTATGTCGTTAAGTCCATTGGAACAAACTTATCAAGAAAATGTCCTAGCTTCAACATATGCTTCAGAAAGTCATGTTGTTTTTAGTATGAACCTGGATACTTATGTGAAATCTCCTTGGATTGGTTCTTGGGATTCCCCTAATCCTTTGAACAAAATATTCCCCAACAATGAGAGTATTTTTGAGGTTATGTCTCTTGATGAAACTCCTTGGAATGATATTCATCATCATTCTTCATTTCTTCCCAGCCTAAGTAAGATTCCTTTGTGTCTTGAAGCTTTCATTTCTCATAACTCGACGCATCCACTTCAAACACATGTTTTGGTGCACGAAGTATTTTCTGAATGTAATATGGGGAATATTAATACAACTATGTCTCTTGAAATTTCCATTAAACCTCAGATTGTTGAGAACGTTCATATTGTGGTTTCTTGTTCTCCTCATGAGATTATGGTTTTCACCAAACTTTTCAAAGATTTCGCAATGTCTTCGCTTGGTCATATGAGGAAATTCCTGGTATTGATCCAGCTATTGTGTTGCATGAAATAGCCATGTATCCTAGCATGAAGCTTGTTCATCAATGGCTTCATCCCATGCATGCTAGGAAGGTTGTTCCTATTAAGGCATAAGTTGAAAAGATTTTAAAAGTTAGTTTCATATATCTGATCCCAATCATAAATTAGGTTTCTAACATTGTACTTGTTACTAAAAAATAGGGCACGATCCGAGTTTGTGTTTATTACCTCGACATCAATTGCACCTATCCAAAAGATAACTATCCCACTCTGTTTATTCATCAAATCATCGATGAGTGTACTGGGAGTGAGGTTTTCTCTTTTATGGATGACTTTTCTGGTTACAACCAGATCAACATATCATTTGTTGATCAACACAAAACAACCTTTATCTGTCCATGGCATACTTTTGCCTATAACAAGCTCCCTTTTGGTTTAAAAAATGCTTACACTACCTTTCAGATAGAAATTTTCTATGCATTTCATGATATTCAACACATTGTTCAACCTTATCTAGATGACTTAACAGCTCATTTTTCTAGGCGTAATGACCCTTCATATTACCTTCAATCCATAGTTTTATGATGTTGACACTATAACATTCATCTTAATCCACATAAGTGCATTTTTTGCATAGAATATAGTCGGATATTGTGTTTTTTCGTGTCCTGAGAATGTATCTAAATAGGTCCTCTAAAAGTTGAGGCTATTGTATATTTACCCCCTTCTACCTCACTACTTCAATTGCAAATTTTTTAATGAAAGGGTAATTTTCTTCATCATTTTTTTCCTAATTACAGTGAACTCACCAAGGGATTTACTCACTTTCTTAAAAAGGGGATCCCATTAATTTGGGATAAAATTGCTGAACATTCCTTCAAGTTGCTAAAGAACACAGCCATCAGTGCTCCTTTATTACATCCCCCCTAACTATTACCACCACTATTTCCTCTACTTGGTCACCACCAAAAGTACCATTGCTATTGTATTAATTTAGGCTGATGAAGATGGTAAAATCATGTGGTTTATTACTTAAGTTGAAACCTTATTGTCACTGAAACTTAATATGCTCATGTTAAGAAGATTGCCTTAGCAACAGTCCACAATGTTCAAATATTTCGTCATTATATTTTTCTATGAAAAACAAAGATGATTTCTGACTACAACCCCATGACTTACATTTTGACTTGTTAATTACTTGGGGGAAAATACTCTAAATGGATTGTTATCCTACAAGAGTTTGATTTGGAGTTTACTACTGCCAAATAAAAGAAATTAGTTGTTTTTTCTAAATTGGTTTGCACCCTTCCTTCCACAAAATGTTCCACCGATTTTACTAAGCATATTCTTCATGAAAATTTGTTTCTCATCAATACTCTTTACCCATGGTATTGATATATCATTGCTTATCTTCAAACCCAAAACCTTCTAATCCGAGTTTTCTCAATCTGACCCATGCCCATCCAGAATTAGTCTCAACCCTATCAAATTTCTGATGATGCATTATACTAAGTCAATATTGACTTTGCTCTTCGAACATTTATAACACTTGAAGAGGGTAAATGAGTCTTGAATGACTACCACTATGGGGCATCTAGTGGTCACATGTTAGGCTATGCGACTTCTCAAAAAATCCTCCACTTTATTTTTTTCTGGCCTTCCATTTTTAAGGATTGTATTATGGTTGTTCAAAAGTGCCATGAATTTCAAAGTTATAACTACAAGCAGTGCGCCCTGCCAGCACCCTTACACCCAGTGGTTACCATTGGAAATTTTCTAAATTGGGCACATACCTCATGACATGTAACCCTCGCTCAGTTAGGGGGTATGTCTATATCGTTGTCACCGTCGATTACTTCAATAAATGGGTCAAGATGATGTCCACATATAATGCTGATGGTATCACTATTGCTCAATTCCTCTTCAACTACATCATAGCCCATTTTGGCATCCCTCAAGCCATTGCTACTGACCATGGATCACATTTTCATTAGTACATGATGGTAGAGCTAACTACTCAATTGGGTCTTCGTCGTGATATCTCAACTCCTTACTATCCACATGCCAATGGCCAAGTCGAAGCAGTTAATAATGTTTTGGTTACTATACTTCAACGAACAACTAGGAAGCACAAAAATGGTTGGCACCTTATGCTATTCTTGATTCTTTGTGCTTATTAAACTTTAGCTAAGACAACCATTGGATTTACTCCATTCCAGCTAGTTATGGTTTAGAGGCGACACTCCTGATTGAGTGCAAAATCCCTTTATTGAAATTATCTATTAAACTTCTTCCTAATACCTCGCCTAAAGAAGAGAAGTTACTCTACCTTGACAGGCTTGATGAGACCCATAGTATTTCTATGATGGTAATCAAAGACTAATAGAAACATTTCAAAACTCATTTTGATCAAGTCCTTTCTCCACACACTTTTAGTGAAGGAAAACTGGTCCTCATTTATGATTAGGCTAATGATAAGTTGGAAACTGGAAATTTCAAAACTATGTGGCATGAGCCATATATTGTAAAACATGTCTTACAAAAGGGTGCCTATGAGCTAGGTGATTAAGAAGGAAATGCATTGTAACATCTCTGTAACGGGTTGTATTTAAAAAAGTATTATGTGTGAAATCCGTGTAATTACTTTTTGTAGATTAGCGTGTGAATTCATTGGTGTGAAATTTTTTTATTTTTGTGTGATTGTTTGCTTTGTAGACATGTGTTTTATGATTACATTGTGTTCCACTCAGTTTGCAAATTTCATCAATCACTATGTTGGTTTTGCTGATGGTGCTTGGCATAGAACACATAAGTTGTCTTTTGCAACTTGCACACTCTTTTCCCCTGATGGTGAGTTGGTTGATTCTAAGGTATTTTCCTGGGATGGAAAACTAATAATATTACCAAAAATAGTGAAGTTATTGAACTACTATTAGAAGAAGTTGATCTTGGAATTAGAGATTTAGCTTTTAAGTTATATTCACAAATCATTGTGCTACAATTGAATAATCAAAATCGACAAATTTTGTGTATGTATCTACGTGTTCGAATACTAGAAATAATTTTTTATTTTATCACATATAAACATTCCACGCAATTTGAATACGTTAACAGATGCATTAGCATATTATCTTATTGATTTGATAGACATTCACATAATTTATAAAAGCAATGATATCATCATGACACAAGGACACATAAGTAGAAGTAAAAACATCTATATGTGTGTGTGTGTATATATATATCTAACTATCTATCTATCTATCTATACATACATATACATATACATATACATATACATATACATATACATATACATATACATATACATATACATATACATATACATATACATATACATATACATATACATATATATACATATACATATATATATATATTATATATATATATATATATATATATATATAGGCGTCTGTCAAAGTGTTTATATCAAAATCCCAAAAAATAAAGTGTTCTCAGACACATCTTTCAAAGCATACAACATCTGCAAAAAATAAATAAAAAGGCTATTCGCCCAAATGATGCTCGTGATAACATGATACTACTCTAATCACTCAACCTAATAACTGATGTAGTCTCGTAGATACTCCTGTTGTGTGCCTTTGGTATCACAATGACAAATCTTCTATAGTTGCATATTTTGCAATAGCTCAGGTGATCACATCCATATTATGTTTCATCTCTACTATGGGGTTTGGTCCTTCCTCATAGGGAGCATCTCCTACCTGATGGGCTACTCATTGTGCTCCTGGTGACATGCTAGGTGGCCTTTCTAGTCCAACATCTACACATTTATGACAAGTTAAATGTTACCTACACTTTCACAATATTTTTTTTGTAAAACTTGAAAAATCCAAAAAACAAGGTTTACTAGCATGAGTCCACTATTCTCCTAGTGGTAGAGGTAGATCCATATCCCATCTAAAATATATGTGTGCATAGGCATAGTCATCCACAACAAGCAATTTATGATGCAACCAAATGAAAAATTGTGAATGGAAACACATATGTTGGCCCCCTCCTCCTCAAGGCATGAGTTCACTCCATATGACCAACCTCAAATCTTGTGGAGAAGGATCCAATACCTCTCTCCACTGACACCAAAGCAGGGGCACATGCTCTAGAAAGAAAGCAACAAGAATTGAACTGAAGTCAAACTATTTCAGGTCTCCTTGCTTACCCTTGGACAATTCCCTCTTCATAGTAGCCAATAATCCCCCACATGAGTTGAATACTATTGAAGTAAAACATCCTACGACATACTGGAATTACTATGCTTCAACAAACCATTGGGAAGCACATAAAGGATTGGCACCTTATGCTATTCTTGACTCTTTGGGCTTACTGGTATTCGACTAAGAAAACCACTGGATTTACTTCGTTCCATCTAATTTATTCTTTAGAGACGACACTCCCAAATGAGTGCAAAAGCCCTTCGTTGGAATTAGCTATTGAAATTATTCCTAATACCTCTCCTGAGGAAGAGTGATTACTCTACCTTGAGAGGCTTGATGAGATCCATCATATTGTTGTGATGGTAATTGAAGCCCAAAAGAAATGTGTCCAAACTCATTTTGATCAAGCCATTTCTCCACACACTTTTACCTAAGGAAACCTAGTCCTCCTTTATGATTAGCCTAACATTAAGCTGGGAGCTACAAAGTTCGAACCTATGTGGCATGGGCCATATATTGTAAAACATGTCTTACAAATGGGTGCCTATCAGCTAGTTGATTGTGAAGGAAATGCATTGTAATAGCACCACAACGAGTTGTATTTTAAAAATTATTATGCATGAAAACTACGTAATTACTGTTTGTACATTAGTGTGTGCATTTTGATCTTTGGTGTGATTGTTTGCTTTACAGACATGTGTTTTCTCCTTACCTTGTGTTCCACTTGGTTTGTAGATGTCATCAAATCATTATGTTGGTTTTGCTGATGGTGCTTGTCGTAGCACATAGAACTCATGTTCTGCAATTTGGGCACTCTTTGCCCTAGATGGCAAGTTTCTTGATTTACATGGTATTTTCTTGGATGGAAAACCAATAATATTTCCGAATATAGTGCAGTTATTGAACTATTGTCAGAAGTAGTTGCTCTTGGTATTAGAGATTTAGCTGTTATGTTAGATTCACAGCTTGTTGTGTTACAATTGAATAATCATTAATCAGTAAGAAATCCACAAATTTTGTGTATTCACTACAAGAAAAAGGGTCATAGGTGAGGGTCATGCCTGTGACGGACCTTTCAAGTCTGTCACCTATGTCGCATATGGTGATGATATTTAAGAAAACGTTGGTGTAAGTGTATATAGTGATGGTACTTTAAGGTTTGTCACCAAATCCATTTTCAATCAAACTTTTGGTGAGGGTCGTTAAAGGCCCTTCACTAATTCTCTCTTTGGTAACACTTTTGGTGAGGGTCGTTAAAGGCCCATCACTAATTCTCTCTTTGGTGACACTTCTAGTGACAATGTTTTATTGACCATCACCACTGATATTTTTGGTTACTTTTGGTGATAGTCAATAAATGTTCATCATCATTGATCATTCCAATGAGTTTTTGATGATGGTTCATACTTGTTACAAACCTTCAAAGTCCATCATCAATGTCACATATGGTGATGATCTTTAAAAAATCGTTCTTGTAAGTGTATATAGTGGTGGCCCTTTAAGGTTTGTCACCAAATTCATTTTCAATGACACTTTTGGTGAGGGTTGTTAATGGTCTATCACTAATTCTCTCTTTGGTGACACTTTTGGTGAGGCTTGTTAGAGGCCCATCATTAATTCTCTCTTCAGTGACACTTTTTGTGACAATCTTTTATTAACCCCCACCAATTCTCTTTTTGGTTACTTTTGGTGACGGTCAAAATTTTTTTGTCATCATTGATCATTCCAATGAGTTTTTGATGATGCTATGTTCCTATTACTATATTTTTTTTCAAAATATAACAATTTAACACCATTGTTGTGGACTATTTTCCATTATGTGTCCAAGGTCATAATGCTTATAATAGTCAGTCAATTTTTTAAGAAGTAATTAATGTGTATCATTTCCCTCAAGTGATTAGAATATACTCTTCCTATGAGTCAACACATGATTCATCTCTATTAGGTTTATTATCTAGCAAATTTTCTTTAAATAAAGTTCCACTAGTGTGTGTAGGAACTATATTATTTAATACATAATCAATCTCTATCAATTCTATTAATGAGAGAGACCTAGCATTCCTCAACACTCATGGCACACCTTAACATGCTTTGGAATAGTACATTAGCATTCCTTGGCACCTCGCATGTCTTGGAACATATTTGTACCTAGAACATCTTTCCATGAGTAGGATGCCCAAGCACATGTTGGCATGCCATAGCATAGCATAACACTCCCCTATAATGTGTTACCATTCCCTGTAGTCCCTAGCATGCCCTATAACTCCTTGGCATAATATTGCATTGACAAACATTAGCACTTGACACACATTGGCACTTGGCATGTATTGGAACATATAATTAGTGTGCCTAGCATTCCCCATTTGAAAAAGATAAAGTCCCAACTTATTAACCCTCTTATGTGTTCATTACCTTACATTTTATCTTGGTTATTTCTTTTGTTTCCTTGAAGTCCTTGATGCATATTGGCATACTCTGGCACGCTACACATCCTAACATGTCTTAGCACCTGACATGCCTTGGCACTATTTGTCACATGTTAGCACACCCCAGAACTGCCTAGCACACTCTAGTACTTCTTGACATTCCTTAATATTCCCTGGCATGCCTTACCCATGCTTAAAATAACTTGTCACTCACTCCTTGGCATGACAACTAGCCTTGATTGACACTCTCCGATAGACACTCATATTCATTCACTTCCATGAATTTTGACCTAGTGCTCCCGTGTACTATCCTAGTACTTCCTAACACTCCTCAACATGCATTGGAACTATCTAGCACACCTTAGCACTCATAAGTGAAGCATGAAACTTGTAACCAATGTTACTAGACTCGAAATAAAGAATAAATTGGCGAGGCAAAAGAGCTAAGATTTTTAATAAGATTGGGGAAAAATCATGAAAAAATCGGGAAAAAAAAAAGTGAATTCAATAAATAAAAATAAACACATATATTGAATTAAAAAAAAATAGTTTGCCTTTATATTCAATAAAGCCATGTCCAAGAAATTGTCCAAGCAATTAATAATATCAATAGATGTCCAAAATATCATGAATGAATAAGCATCTCATATATGTCATGAGTCCAAACATGATCCAAAGTACTAAGTCATGACTCCTAACTAGTGACTACATAGAACTAGAAGTAACTGCTTCTAAAAGTTTACAAACAGTTGCATACTAATTAGAAAAAAATTAGTAATTAAGACTCTAAGACTATTAAGAGTGAGAACTAGAAGCAATTCCCCGCACTCCTTTGTTTGCTTCACTCTATACATTCTTCAAGTCATGTAGGCTTAAAAGTGGAGCCTCCTCTAATTGGACCCAATTTGTTGCATTTGAAGTTTTCAAATCTATCTCTTCAAGGTCTATTGGTGAATTATCCAAACCTATCATGATGATGAGACATTGAAATGTGAATTTAAGTTTGACTTTGAACTTTAATGTTTAAATTTTAAACTACAAATCAGATTATGAAACCTTCAAATTCAAGCTCTCATCTAATATTTTCTTATTGCAAGGTCATAGATTGTAATGGAAAAATACAAGGTCATTTAAGTGCTTTTGTGTCAATCAGTTGCGCTTCTTGGAATGTATTCTCTCAAAAATGCTCCAGTTTCACTCACAACCTGAAGCACTGCATTCTTGTTTTAAGATTCAAATGGCGAATCTCTTCAAATTTGGTGGATCACTACAAAAGTTTTGCCACCAAAGAGCTAGCATGTGGCAAGGGTTTGTGACTACACATACTAAATAATAAAATGTTAAAAATACAGCAAAATTTAATAAAACATTTAACATACAAAATAAAACTTAAACAAATTTAATGAATTGATGAAGCCTTCAATCCTCAAAGTGTATTTGGCAAAATATTAGACCTTTCTCATACAACACTGGTATAGGAAAACAATTTAGTTGGTGCTCTAAAATCCTATGGTTGTCAAAACACACGACTTCGAAATTTTGGATCAGGGAAGCACATTTCCATGCATGCAATAAGTCCTCTGTGAACCTCTCTATCCTCATTAAATTTTCTCTTATAATAAAATTATTGTCTGTTTAAGAAGTACCTAGCAGCATGTAAGGGGGAATGCAATTTCCTATCCCAACGTGCATCAATAATGTCCGAAAGAGGCATATACTTTGCCTCCTCATCCCCATATCTTCTTTTGATCGCCTCCTTTCTGATATCCATCACCTCATAAATGTAACCCATAGCGAGTTTGTCACCATCAACCATCCTGAAACTACAAGCTTTCAAATTTAAATAAATATGAAACATTGGAAATAAAAAGAAGCTTGAAATGAAATTTAAAACATGAAAAAGTTAAAAGACTTGAAGTACGTGAGAACTCTAACAAGGGACTCCATCACAACAATAATCTCTTCAACATCTTTCTAGAAACCTTCATTAAACACAAGTGCAAAAACTTCAATGCCTTTAGGGGTCTTGGAATGTTTAGATGCCATTCACTTAGGTCTCAAGAACATCCTCTTTATATTTTTCATTTGCTCAACCACAAATTACGAAGATATTAAATTTGTTGCAAATCTAGTCACAACTGGTTGAACAATTTCTTTACCTCTCAATGTATTTTCTCATGGTGTTTAGGACATTAGTGTGGTTGTATAGGTATTTGGTTATGTATCCAATGAATCTTACCAATGTCCTCAAGCATTAAATATATGCAATGGGAAACACAAAAGGACCAAAAAATAGTGGGGTGACTAATCTCAAAAAGTCTACTAGCAACCATATAATTAGCTGCATTGTCGGTGACAATTTATACAACATGTTCTTCTCCCACTTCTTGAATGAATTCCTCCATCATTTCACAAATAAGATGTGCAGTATTAACATTGTTTGAGGCATCCACTAATTTGACAAACATTGTACCTACTGGACAAGATACAAGGAGATTTATTGAAGTTCTATTCCTCTGATCTATCCATCCATCACTCATGTTGGTGCACCCTGTTTCTACCCATGATGAATGAAAATAAGATAGCACAAGCATGACATATTCAACATTTTCTAATAACAAATTTCTCCTAATTCTCTATGATGAAGGGGCTCTGAACGTTAGACCTGCAACAACAATTGCATCAAGCATAACTTGCCTATAAGGACTTATGGCACAATGGAAAGGTATGTCATAATAGTACCAAAATTTAGCAATGGCCTTCCTTTCCTAACTATGGATATTTTTTTTCCAACTAGTGGTATCCAAGGCAGGTTGGGAACCGGGTTTTGTGTGGGGAGGAAAAAAGGTGTTTATGTTTCCACCTCCAATGTTAAATGCAAGAAGATTCATTTGGCCTTGAATTTGACTTGGAATTGGAGGCATGTGAGGGAAATTTGGGAACTGCATTGAGGATTCAATAGAAGGAGATGACAATGGGGTAGTGGAAGAAAATTTGTGAACTCCAGGAGTTCCTATTTCTTTTTCTGTTTTTATTTCTTTGCATTATGCTAACTCAACATATCAATGGACAAGGTTGCTTCATGTTTGACATTTTCGTCAATGCTTTTGCAGAGACCTATATCATGGCCAAGTATTTGTGCAAGGTGGTAGTTGAATCTATAAATGCCTCCACTACATTTTGCTTTGAAAATTAACAAAGGAGCTTGGGGTCTCCAAGAATCTTGTCACAATAAGCCCAAGCAAAGTCCTTCTCCCTCAGCATTGTTGTTGTTTTGGACTTTTATTTAAATTGTGATTTTGTTTAGATTTAGAGTTGTGCCTTCTATTTAATTTGGCTCCTGTAAAAGACAATAAAAAATTAAAATTAAAAATTCCATATATAACTTTGCAAAATAGAGGGTTGTTTATAAAGGATATGAGGTTTTGTTCAGGATCAAAGAGGAGTAGGTCCAACAACATAAGCACATTTCGACCTGATATATCATTATGACCTTGAAACAAAATTAGGTATATATGAGGAAATAATACCTAAAGGAAATATTATCAATATATATTGCATTATAATCTTGAATTTGCAAGTTCGTTTCACATATGAAAACTAAACCAATACATCAATAACAAATTATGGAAGAAAAAATACCCAAAGTTGTGAATGCATGGTTAAAGCCTTTGGAGTTGGAAAGACATCAACCGAGGAAGGAATTCATGATGACTTGGCTAGTGGTTGATATGAAACCATTTCTTAGTGCGTTTTTAAAATATATTTAAGCCCCACTTATAGGGTTGAGAAGTAATAATCAAAGGAATACGCTGAACATTCGATTGCTGAACAATGAAACTTAAAACCTGCCATTGAAAATGACATTGCAACTTCAATATAGTAATATACCTATTATTTCAGTGAAGTGCCAATGTACCTCAATTATTGAATAGTGAAGTGGCTAAGCCTAAATTTAACACACGCTAAAGGTGATGCATGACTTCCTGAGGGTCGATATGGAGTATGGATAGAGCACACACTGGTGACTACCCAATATGGAGTCTAGACTTAGTCTCACGCTGGAGGTTCCCTGAGATGAAGTCTAAACTATGTAATAGTGAGTAATGATTGATTACTGAAGGTCTTGATGTATGAGTTGCATGTGTGAGAAATCAGGAATAAATTTTGGAATGACTGACGTTTAGTTTTTAAGAATGCGGCATACCTAAACATGAAAAATTCGAGCTCCTTAAGTCAAGGCTGAAAATCGAATAAATTGGAATCAATCGTAGGAATCTACTGTAGGTTTTAACCCCATACAAAAATTACCTGCATACGAATTCTAAAACACAAAAAAAAAGCGAGAGCATAACACATAAAACACGTATACACAAAGATTTTCCCACTAGATTCGAAAACCGGGACTACCAACTTGATTTTTCATTATTTTCCTTTCAATGTTATAATACATATTTTTACATGCTG
The DNA here is from genome assembly GCA_000404065.3 of Pinus taeda. Taxonomy (NCBI): domain Eukaryota; kingdom Viridiplantae; phylum Streptophyta; class Pinopsida; order Pinales; family Pinaceae; genus Pinus; species Pinus taeda. The sequence goes on along the minus strand of APFE031119337.1, from coordinate 19,703 downwards.
AAGCATCCAATACCATGGACCAGAAACCATCTCATCCAATACCATGGACCAAAAAACCATCGCGTCAAATACCATGGACCGAAAAAACCATCGCGTCCAAAAAACATGTGCAAAAATCATGCACAAAACTATAGTTGGGTCTTCCCAACCTAACATAGGGTCCAAAATCAAAATTTTCTGGGGCACTGCCCCAGACCCCATAAAATGGGGTTACGGGTACCCCTCAAACCCCTTATTAACTACGTCGAAAGAATATAACACAACCCAACATCCTCCCACTTGTTGTATTCTTTCCATAGGGGGGCACAGGAGAGCTTAATCATTTTTCCAGCCCTGAAATGCCCATTTTTTCTCTACACCAGGAGAACTTCTCAGAGCTAATTTATTTTCTCAATGCGTCTGCAATATTCTTCAAAGTGTCCACCTTTACAAGCAACAACTTTTTTTCTTCTATCATATGATTCCCTCACAAAGTGATACCGAACATCAATGTGCTTTGTCTTTGAATGATATGCAAGTTTCTTTGCCAAGATAATTGCACTTTGGCTATCACAGTCTATCCTTATAGCTTCTTGTACTAACCCCATACTTGAACACAATATCTGCAACCAAACCGCTTCCTTGCTTGCATGAGTGGCTGCCATGTATTATGCCTCTATAGTTGATAGTGCCACTACAGATTGTTTCTTACTCATCCAACTGACTACACCTCCAAATAGGTTAAACACATACCCACTTGTATATCTTCTCTGATCCAAATCTCCAGACGAGTCTGCATCAACAAAGCCATGAATATCCAACACTCTGTCCAATCTTGGTATTCCTTAGTAGCACAAACCATAATCACTAGTGCCACGAAAATACTTGAAAACCCACTTCACTATTGTCCAATGCTCCTTTCCTGGTTTTGACATAAACCTTCTCAATACTCCCACTGCATGTGCAATGTTTGCTCTAGTATAGACCATTGCATACATCAGGCTACCGACTGCACTTGCATATGGAACATGGAACATGTCATCTTCCTCTTCTTGTTTCTTGGGATACTGTTCAGCAGATAACTTTACACCTACAGGAATAGGAACCTTCACCGGTTTATTGTCCTGCGTATTAAACCTCTGCAATATTGTCTCAACATACTTCCTCTAGTTTAACCAGAGCTTCCTCTTTTCTCGATCTCTTTTAATTTCCATGCCCAAAATATAGTTTGTAGCACCAAGTTCTTTCATGTCGAATTTGGAGGACAATTGGGTCTTCAAATCTTGGATAATTTCTTTGTCCTTTCCAACTAGCAACATATCATCCACATACAAGACCAGATAAATAACACGGTCACCAATTAATTTAAAATACACACAATGATATGATTTTCTTCTGGTCAAGCCAAGTCCCCGTATAAATGTAACAAATTTCTGATACCACATCCTTGCTGACTGTTTTAACCCATACAAAGAATTCTTTAACTTGCATACCAATTCTTTCTTACCCTTCACCACAAAGCCTTTAGGTTGTTTCATGTAGATCTCCTCTTCTAGATCCCCGTGAAGAAATGTTGTCTTCACATCCATCTATTCTACCTCAAAATCAAAAGCAGCAACAATAGATAAAAGTAATCTAATAGAAGTTACCTTGGCAATAGGAGAAAAAATATCACCAAAATAAATTCCTAGCACTTGAGAATAACCTTTTGCTACCAACCGAGGTTCATATTTCTCCACTTTTCCTTCCACATTTGTCTTCTTTTTGAAAACCCATTTGTTGCCAATGGGTTTCCTTCTATCCAGCAACTCCACAAGATCCCAAGCGTCATTTTTATGCAAAGATGCCATTTCATCAACCATGGCCTCTTTCCAGAGTTTTCCATCCTCTAAATCCACTGCTTCCTTCACAGTTTTGGGATCATCATCAGTAATAGATAAAGAAAATTTTGAATAGAAAGCAGATGGACTATACCTTTATGGCTTCCTTCTTTCTCGAACTGATCTTCTTACACCTGGAGTTTGTGGCTCTTCAACTTTTGATTCCTCCTCTGCTGTGGAGTCCGATTTTTCCTCCTTTAGCTCAAACTCTATCTTCTTAGGTTCCTTTTGCTATATTTCATTTTTTATAACATCTTTTACCTCTCTGAACACCACATCTTAGTTGTATGAAACCTTCCTTGTTACTGGGTTCTAAAGCTTATAACCCTTCAAACCATTCTTATACCCAATAAAGATGCACTTTTCAGATTTACTATCCAAATTGGTTCGTTTCTCCTTTGGAACATGTACATATGCATCACATACAAATATCCTCAGATGTGAAAGAGAGGGTTTCTTACCAGTCCATACCTCTTGTAGAGTCTTATTCTCCAATGTTGATGAAGGTGACCTGTTGACTAGGTAACATGTACTATCCACTACCTTTGCCCAAAATTCCTGTTCTAACCAGGCACCACTGAGCAAGCTTCTTGCCCTTTCCATCAATGTCTTATTCATTCTTTCTGCAACTCCATTTTGCTGAGGTGTATATGGAGTAGTCTTCTGCCATGCTATACCACACTTCTTACAGAATTCTTCAAATTCCTTACTGCAAAACTCTCCACCATTATTTGTCCTAAGCACCTTTATCTTCTTCTCTGTCTGTTTTTCCACCAGAGCCTTGAATTTTTTAAACTTGTCAAAGGCTTTAGATTTCTTCTTAAGGAAATATATCCATGTATTCCTTGAGAATTCATCTATAAATGATACATAGTACACAAACTTACCCAGTGATGGAACCTTCACAGGTCAAAACACATCACTGTGCACAAGCTCTAATATTTGTTTCGCCCTCTTACCATTAGAGGGGAAACTCACTCGATTTTGCTTCCCATATACCCAACTTTCACAGAAATCAAAATCCAAAGAGCTATTACTCATACCTTCTACCATACCTTTACCACGAAGTATTCGAAGGCCCTTCTCTCCAATATGTCCAAGCCTTTGATGCCACAGCATGGTCTTCTCTCCAGAAACCACTAGATTTTTTGCTCCACTTTCAGGACCACAGAACTGTTGCACCCATTAATAATAGTGCTACCTTGCAGCTTGTATAGAGTTCCAATTCGAACTCCCCACATCAATACCACTGCTCCTTGAACCATTTTGTAGGTATCCTTCTCGAACACTGTTTTTACACCTGCATCATCCAACTTACTTACAAAAATCATATTTCTGGTCAATGTAAGAATATGTAGAACACCCAGAAGTGTTCTAACCCTTCCACCTTGCAACTTCAACTTTACTTTTCTACGACCAATGATTCTAGTCTTCCTATCATCCCCTAAGAAGACATCACCACCATCGTATTTCTCATACTCGTAGAACCACTCTCTATGGGGAGTGAAGTGAAAAGATGCATCTGAGTCAATCAACCATGCCTCATGATCTACATGTGTACTTGAAGAAGCCAAGTACCCCACCTTCATCTGAGGTGGTTTTCGCCCCTGCAGAAGGAGCATCATCAAATCCCTTTCCTTTATCAGGAGCTTTAGATTTACACTCCCTTTTGATGTGCCCTTCCTTCCCGCATTTCCGGCACACCACCTTTGTAGGTTTTCCTGGAGATTTAGATCTCCCTCTAGATTTAGATCTCCCACTCGATGACTTATTTTTGTTTTTGTTCTGGGACCGTCCTCGTATAGGCAAGGCATCACCATTCTGGCTCTCCATATTTTTCCATGTCATCTCCTCCATCAGCAAGGATGAGACTATTTCATCAAAATGCAAGGCAGTTGCATTGCTACCTATTACAATAACTAGACTATCTTACGAATCTGGTAGAGAACACAACAAACTGATGCACTTATCTTCATTTGAAATTTTAATATCAACAGATGCTAATTGATTTACCATAGTATTAAATGCGCTCAGATGCTCTGTCATCGAGTCTCCATCTTTCATGCTTAGGTTATATAGCTTTTTCCGTAAGAACAGTTTATTCACGAAAAACTTAGATTGGTACAAAGTCCTAACATGTCCCACAAAGCCTTCACCGTAGCTTCCCTTGATACATTCAGCAATACTGAATCTGAGACACACAATTGTGCTCTTTGCCTTCTGATCCAACTTCTTCCATTCTTCATCGGACACTCCTATTGGTTTAGTACCCAGATCTACCGCGATCCATTGATATTTATCCACCAATAGATCCTCTATCTTGAGTTTCCACAACTCAAAACTCTGACCATTAAATTTCTCAATCTCTATCTTTCCATTGCTCGCAATCTTCTTTCACCACCAGAATCGATCTCGTAGATCTCCCACTGAACAGGGTCTACCACAAGCCCAAGCAAAACCCCTCAACAACAAAGGCATCCCCTTGAAGCCAAAACAACTCTAATTCCAAATGTAGGTTTTAACCCCGTACAGAAATTACCTGCATATGAATTCTAAAACACAAAAAATAAACAATGCGAGAGCATAACACATAAAACATATATACACGGATATTTTCCCCTGGATCCCAAAACTGGGACTACCAGCTTGATTCTTCATTATGTTCCTTTCAATCTTATAATACATATTTATACATGCCAAAGCATCCAATACCATGGACCGAAAACCATCATGTCCAATACCATGGACTGAAAACCATCGTGTCTAAAAACATGTGCGAAAATCATGCACAAACCCATAGGTGGGTCCGCCCAACCTAACATAGGGTCCAAAACCAGAATTTTCCGAGGCACTGCCCTAGACCCCAGAAAGTGGGGTTACGGGTATGCCTCAAACCCCCTGTGACCTCCCCCCTTGTAGCCCCCAGTTAACTACGTGGGCTAGTCATGGAAAGAATATAACACAACCCAACAATTCGTTCCCAATCCAATAGTTTCTCCCTTTCATTCAAAGAGTCCTGGTAGCTATTCCAACTCTTTGGAAGGCCAAGGAGGCTCAACATATCATCATCGGTGGTAGTTAGTCCCACACTGCCAAGCTCATGTCTGTAGGTGGTGAGCTTGTTTAGATATGTGGAAATAGTATCACCCTTCTCCATCTTAATTCTTCGAAGTTTATCCTTGAGCACCAATTTCCTATGGTCGCTACTGTTTTGGTAGAGGTCCTTCAATGTCTTCCACATTGAAAATGGAGTATCCTTCCCCTGGAGAGTCGAGACAATATGGTCTCGAACTCCCTCAAGGATGATCTGTCTCACGTTCGCGACACACTTCTTCCACTTAGCCAAATCATGTGCATTAGTTGAAGTTGGCTTTGGGATTTCTTGATCAATGAATTCCTTCAAGCCATTATCTTCTAATACAACCTCCATTCTACCTTTCCACGCTATGTAATTCTATCTACCTTCCAAGGCATACTCGAGTCTCAAGCCATAGAACACCATTGGCCAACCTTGAAGTATGATATGAATCTGATTTGCACCTGCAACCTCGAACTTCAAACTTCGAATTCTTCTCAGTATATTGTTCACTGCTTTGATACCATGTAGAAAATTTATACAAATCCACCTCTGATACCATGTAAAAAATCTGATGTAGGTTAACCTGATAATGTAATATAAATCAAAGCGAATATTATAACCTACTTTTACTATCAATTTGCAGAAGCTTAAAGATCGGGCTGAACAATATAACCAAAAGAAGAAGAATCAATCGCACAATACACATGAAAATACTTTGGGGAAAGCCTCCACTAAAAACCCCACTATCTTTATTATCATACAAGGTGGAAATACATATGAATTATGCAAAGCCTTAGCTCTCACATCTAACTAGCTCTCAGTACAATCCTCATAGATGCTCACAAGTAATCTTGGCTTCTCTCCAGCCTTCTTCTCTGCCCTCCAAGCTCCTATTTCCTTGCGTTGTTCCTTGTGGATGATATTCACCTCACTAAGTGGATGATCAAGCCTCCAAAACTGTGCGATCTTCAAGGATGATATCCTTGATTGCATGCATGAGTTTCATTTATAAGAAAACACATGCAATTGATAGCATATTGTCCTTGACTTTAATCTCAACTGGGTCTTTCTCAAAATAGACATGCATGAGTTTCTGATGAGGGAATCTTTAGTTAACTGGAGCAGCACTAGTTAGATGCATGCATGCATCAACTGACTGTTAACTCTCTAATAGTTCCTCAAATAGTTTGGAACTAATTTAACTGGACTTAACTCAGTAAATTGAGTTAACTAATTACAACTCAAATATTACTCAATCTTATCTCCTTAATTTAAGGGATAAATCTTGCATGACTTCAGAAAGACTTCTAAATTGAATTTCTCCAACTAATAAATTCAAAATGAATGAATTAATTATTTCCAAGTAGCTGTTAAGACTAAATTCGATTTTAATTCACAATTTAATTCAAGGAAAAATTAGATTGGAATATTCTTGTTGCCATATTTCAACAAAAATAAGAGGTGCACTATAAGAAAGAGGTGGAAAGGAAATAAAAATAAATGAGTTGGAGAAAATACAACCTTCAACAAACTAGGCAGATAGAGATAGGTGAGGCATAGGTATATAACCTCAAGAAAAAGGCTTAGAAGGGGAATTGAAAGAACAAACCACCCAAAATTAATAATCCAAGGGAGGGGATAAAAAAAACCATATCACTATTATCCCACAACATAAGCAAAACACAAAAAACAAGAAGTTTACTAAAAGTGCATATTTTAGAACACATACGAAAACGATATTGAACTTGATATTTTAGAACACATATGCGTGAGCTCCAACTAACTAAAATTACTTTCCATTTTTGGTAGGTATGATGAGAAGTCAAATTAGTCGTGGGATTTTCCTTTTTCTTCTTTGGTTGAGTGGTACCTTTCACATTGCACCACCATGTTTGTGTTTGTTATATTTATTTCTTTTCTCTATGTTTTATTTCATTTTCATTTTTATGAGGTAGGGTACCCTATGTTTTTGTTATATTTATTTATTCTCTCTATGTTTTATTTCATTTTAATTAGGGTAGGGTAGGGTAGACATTTCAACTTACCAAATATTATTATTTTTATGATTTTTTTTGGGATATTGGGTATGGTAGGAGAGAAAGTGACATTTCAACTTATTAAACATTTTGAATTTGAGCAGGGAGGATAATACCTGTTCCACCCAACCATCTAAACTAAACTCAATTAACACTTTTTAATCTATTTATTCCAAAGGGAAAAACTCATCATTTTCATTAAAGAAAGAGGAAAATAGTATCAAGTAGATGACCCAATATACACTAGGAAACTAGTATTAAAATAAGACCACATAGACTAATATTCATGAGATGTCCAACAATGCCCAAAAATAACAAACAACAACTATGTACTGAGAATAATGTTTCAACATCTTCAAAAAGGTTTTAAAGGCCAGATGGATTGATACAAATATCATATTAATGACATGAAACATAAATCTAGCTCTTTGACATGTTGATATAATTTGAACATGAGTAGAGAAAAAAAGAAAAAGACCATCAAGAGATTATTAATAGCCCAAAGCCAATTGAAGATCACTAGGGAGGTGTATACTTCCACACCTGAGTAACTGCAAGCCTTATCGTTCTTCATCGAATATCTGGCCTTCCTCCACAACGAGTGGTTTCTTGGATATGTTATCAACCTGGTGATTCCATTCTTTGTATATTTGCTGGAAAGAGAGAGTGGGAAAATGACCCTTGAGGATATTGATCATGTCCAACCAGTGATGAAGGGTAAGCACCTGAAGATGGCCTCTCCCAGCTAGCGAGTAGATAACACACTTAGAATCTGCATATACCTAAAGGAAGACAATGTTCACAGAGACAAGAAAAAATAGAAGGGCCCAAACAAATATGAACTATTTAGCCAAATGTGGAAGGACAAGTTATCAGGGAGAATTTTATTTTCAAATCTTTCAAGCCTAAAGAAAGATCAAGTTTTACGTAACAAACTTATAACAATTTAAACATCACAAAATTTAATTTGTTCGAACACTTAAGAAATCTAGAGTTAAAATGAATATGTATTAACTTTTAATAATATTATTTATATAAGTAATATTATTTATATTTATATAAATTTCACACCTTTATATTCTTATTTTTATTAAAACCTTAATGATGCATACAATTACATATATATGTTTTAATTTTTTTTGTATCTCAAAGGAATAGGTAACCTACTAGTAAACATCTACCATAAACCGAGTCACAACAAGGGGATTTGAACCTTGGATCTCAGTTTTCACAGATTTCACATCACTTCGTGAGCCAATTAAGCTGCCCTTGGACTAACATAATTTTTTATTTTAATATACAGAATATTGATGGTACAAATTGATAGATATATAGCTTAGATTTAGATTTTTTCTTATTCTTTTATATTTGTTAATTAAAATTAAATATGAAATTTTGAAATATTATTTTAATTTATATGCTTAAATGGATATATATAATTATAAGTTTATAATTGAGTATAGATGTGAATGGATCTTAATGAATAGTATATATATTTCACATTTCAATATTTAGAAATATTTTTATTTTTAATTATAAGTTTATTAACGAGTATAGATCCATCTTAATTCCCATATCAAGCTTGATAACAACATAAACTCACGTGACAACATCTCTCTTATGCTAGGATGTAGAGCAATTCTCTACCAAATAAATTTATTAAGTTTTTATATGTTTATCAATTATATGTTATGAAATAAGTAATTGGCCATGACTGTGAAAATAAAATAAAATTATATATTCTAAAATATCATACTTATAAACATAAATCATTACTATTTACATTTATGTTAATGTGATATGCATATTTTTAATAAAAAACATAATTACAATATAACAAATTTGAATTGAATCTCATTGATTTATTGTTTTTATTAAATTTTTATTAGCGTCAATATTATGTTTGATTATTAGCTTTATTTTAATGCAATATACATATTTTTGATAAAAACAAAAGAAAAAGACTAATTTATAAACGAAATGACATTTTTTCACGACATTTTGATTTCTCTAGATTACTAGTACAATCACATTAAAAATATTAATGTGGTTGATATAGTCGAATGCTTCATAAATATAACCAATAAAACTATTACAACACGAAGAATGTCTTACTAATGCACACATTTACCTAATTAACCATGTATAAAAAGGTTATGGGTGGGGAGGTAGTTTCTCTAAATAATTTTCATTATTTAGCTGCAAAAACTAACTAAAACTTGGGAGGAAAATGGATTTGTAGTGCACATCACCACATCTGAGACCACCAGAAGAGGGTGGTTTGGGTCTAGTGTCTGCAGGCGTATCTATTCCTTTGTAGTCACTATCTCTACCTGCACAATAGGTTTATGTTCGGGATTTATTGAGTTTGGTGCACTTTCCTTGCCCGCCTAAACCCTTTTTGTTGCTCGATAGGACTTCGGGGATCTCGTTATGACTGACTGAAGCCAGTCTTTAGAGGTAAGGGGATAATTTCTACATTTTTCTAGGGTTTTTGTTAATGAACATGCGAGCTAGGTTCTCACTCACTACTGGCATATTGAAATGACACCTGTCTTGTTGAAGCATTGGACCTCGTTATTCGATCATGGGAATGAACAACTGGGCATGAATTCGGTATCGGTTCACCTCCGGGACTACCTATGCAGCTCTGGACTGAGAACGTCTTCCGCCTCATAGGGGATGAATTGGGTCAATATTTGGAATATGATGAATCCTATCTGGAGATTGAAAGAATGTCCTAAACTAGGATTCTGGTTTCTATGGACACACGAGAAGGGATGGTGGAAAACCTCATCCTACATTATAGAGGGCACATCCGAAATCAAGTCCTGGACTATGATGGGGTTCCATTTCGATGTTGCCAGTGCCATTAGGTTGGTCATGTAGACAAGGACTTCCCTCTTATTCTTCGACAAAATTGGGATAACAATCTATCGGGTGACCAGAGCTCCGTGATTAGCCTCTTACATTGGGTCTCTCCCAGGATGTACCAGCTTTGTCCTGCCCGAATCCCCTAGCCGCAGATCGATAGGAATCAAGGGTGGCTCCTCAATCTAAGATGGTTCAGGCCCAAAGACATCCCATCCTTCGGCATCAAGCTCGCCCTGTAATTCTTCCTCTCCCCTTCCCTTATCTTCCTACACTATATCTCTTGTTTTTGGTTCTTTTCTGTCTCCACCTGCTATTCAATCATTGGGTCACCTCCCCCTGCATCATATGGAAGTTATCTCTTGCCTGGTTATGACCCTTCTTGTATGTTATCTGATTCCTTCTCTCTCACTACAGATGTATAGTGACTCCTCATCTGTCTCAGGATAGGGACACACATACTTCCTTTGATCATCTTCTCATCCCCCCTCAGGTCTTGTTATCTTATCCAGCCATGGGACTGACTTGGGTCCTCTCTCCCTGTCTAAGATTCCCAAGATTACCTGTGGAAGAAAATATCATATAGCAAGAGTCGTGAACCAAGCCAGTCTGGATGTAGCTGCTGGTAAACAATTATCTCTAGAAGGGGTCCTTAGAGCCATTCATTCCCCATCATATGTTCCCCCATGAAGTGGTTATCCTTAAATTGTTGATGGATTTCCAGCCCCTCAAAAAATATCGCCCTTAAACAATTAATCCTATATGATCATCTTGATATCATATTCCTACAAGAAACTCTGGGATCACATTTGGAGGCTTAACATTCTCTGTCATCTTTATTCAAAGGGTGGATGTTCCATACCATTTATGCTATGGGTAGATTTGGAGGGATTGCATTCAGTTACAATCCCCAAACGATTTTGATTCACAACTTCTGTGTACATCATAAATTTGTTGCTGTCGATATATATTTTGAAGAACTTGGGACTCTTTTCAAAATTGTAAATATCTATGGTCCCTATCACAACCATGTCGCCTTCTAGAATGCACTGATGAATATGTCCTTCATGAACACTGACAATCTTATTATCGGAGGAGACATGAATTTTTCCATTGGAAGGGCTGAATTCTGGGGTAGTCGAGCACAAGAGGATTCCCTATCTGATTTATTTTCTTTAATTTTGGATACTCATCATCTCATTGGTATCGATATGGTGAAGAATCTCTTGACTTGGAGAAACCATAGGGTGGGGGATGAATCTATTGCACGCAGGTTGGACCAATTCTTGATTAAGGAATCTTTCTTGAAGCACCTATCCTATTTTAGGCAATGGGTAGGTCAAGGTGGGATGTCCGACCACCATCCCATTTATCTACAATTGGCTGGCCATTTTGACAAGCCTAGGCCCCCTATAAATTCAACTCTACCTAGATCAAAGAGGAAGAATTTCGAAAGATAGTGACTAAAAACTAGAGGAGGTGTGAGCAACAGGAGAATCAATCTATGGCTTCACAATTCAACAAGAACTTGAAAAAAATTAAAAAGGAAAAATCTTGAGTGGCTAAAATGGAAATGCATATGAGATGAGTATGCATTAACGATTATTGAAGCTGAATTGGAAAGAATGGAATGACTTGAGGGTCGGGGATATCTGACTCATGATACAAAAATCCATCTTATTAAATTGGAAATGGAGAAGAGAAGGATCTTAGAAGCTAGAGAAGAAACATGGAGACTCAAGAGCAAGGCCACCTAGCTCTAGGCAGGGGAAGACAATACATAAATTTTTCATCAATATGCAAAGGCAAGGAAGGCATAGAACACCATTTGGTCCCTAAAAGATGACATTGGATACACAACATCAAATTTCAAGGACTTGGCCAGATTGGGTGTCCATCATTTTCAATAGCTATTCATAGCTCCCTGTCAAGCCTCCCTTGGAGAAATCATGCATATTTCTTAAGAATTCCCTAAGTTTGTCACAGATGAAGATAATGAATAACTTCAGCAGGCTGTTTACCTAGAATAACTAGAATTAGTACTATGGTGGTTCAAAAAATATAAAAGCCCTGGCGCTGATGTATAAACCATTGAATTCTACCTCAAATTTTATGAGCTTATTGGACGGGAACCATTGGCTATTGTAGAGGAATGTCAAACCTCTGGCCAACTATATGATGCTTTCAACTCAAATTTTATTTTTCTTATCCCAAAATTTGATGACCCATCCTCTTTTGTGGACTATCGTTTGATTTATTTGTGCAATGTGATATACAAGATCATAGCCAAGATCATTGCCAATAAAATACGACCAATTTTCTCTCGTCACATATCAAAGGAGTAATTTTCCTTCTTAGAAGATTGACAAATCCATGAAGCCATAGGGATTGCTCAAGAAGGCCTTCACAACATCAATATTATGAAACTAAAAGGAATGCTCCTCAAAATTGACCTCTCAAAGGCTTTTGATAGAGCTCATTGGCTGTACATCAGGCTTCTTCTCACCCATCTGGCCTTTCATATATCTTTTATCAAATGGATCATGTGTTGTATTACCATAGTGTCCTTTGTCGTACTCATTAATAGTGTTGCCTCCAATTTATTCCATGTTGAACAAGGACTCAGGCAAGGATTCTCAATCTCCCCCTTTCCCTTCTTGCTGATTATGGATGGACTTAGAAGACTAATGGTCAGTGCTATCAGGCGGGGTATTCTCAAAGTTATTCACATAGAGGTAAATGCTCTCCTCTCACATCTCTTGTTCGTGGACAACGTTCTTATTTTCCTATATGGCTCACTTGGTGATGTGGATGCATTCAAATCTATCCTTGACACATTTGTATTGCTACATGGATGTCTCCAAATTAGAAAAATCCACTATTACTTGCTATGAATGTTTTGATATTGAAATTAATCATGCTCGCAATATCTCGAGGACGAGATTAAATATCTCAGTTTTTAGCTTAAACCTAATGACTATAGAAAGAAAGATTGGATGTGGATAGTGGCCAAAATTTAAAAGAAAATAAAATCCTAGTGCCACAAGTGGATTTCTAGAGAAGGGAGGCTTGTTCTCATAAAATCGGTTATTGAAGCCACTTCGTTGTTTTGGATGTCCCTTTCTTGGATCCCAAAGGAGTCCTTAACATTATAAAAATGATATTCTATGGTTTCCTTTAGCGGAGGCCAAAGGAGGGACAAATTTTCGCTTGGATTATATGGGACAAAATTTCCCTTCCAAAAGAATGGGGGGGTTGGGGCTTAAAAGACCTCCATTTCTTTTCACGGGCCTTGGCTGCTAAGGTTGGATGGCGATTATTTACAATGAATAACCTCTAAACTGAAGTGGCTCAATAGAAATATATCTCTCCCCTGTCAATTAAGGATTGGATTTGGCTCCCCAGCGAATTGAAAGCTAATATATATCCACCATTTGGAATGTCCTACTTAAATATTTTTTGCTCATTACTGCGGGGCTAGAATGGCACATTGGCTCTGGACGCCATGTACACATTAGTGTTGACCCATGGTTAGGTTGCGAGAACAAATATATCCTCCTTCCGGAATTGGTTACCTTCCTTTCATTACACATAATCAAATTCTTAAATCAGATCAGGGACCCAGTTCAGTTGGACATGTGGGAACAACACTATCTCTCTACAGAGGAGCTACAAATCCCAAGGCAGTGGCACGAGGTGTGGGGAAACTATCTTAGTGCTCTGTCTTCATCACACATCTGATTAAATGATCAGGAAAACGAACTAGTATGGGCTCTTTCTAAACATGGCACCTACTCACCAAAAGATGGATACCTCATCACCATTAGATCAAAGGAACTCGACACTCTCTGTTGGTGGTGGAAATACCTATGGAATCTCAAGGGGCCGGAAAAAGTTTGGATGTTATTTTGGTGTATATTGGAGAATAAATTACCTACTAGGGAAAATATGAAGAAGCGTTCTTTCTGCAGACCCTCATGGTGTGCGTTATGTCTTCGATCGGAGGAAACCATAGAACATTTATTTTTATTTGTCCAATTGTTGATATGGTATGGAAATCCATATACCATGGTCTACCCATTTTAACTACATGGATGGGTAGATCCCTATTACAAGAATGGGAAAATTGGTGGAAAGGATCATCTTCAAATAAGATTAAAAACATCCCCCTACTTGCGTGATGGGGTATTTGTATCGGGCGAAATAAGAAAATCTTCCATGACACCCCTTTGAACCCATATCGCACCGTGACACAAGTTACAACAATTTTCTCTCTACTCCCGGATGATGAAAATTCAATAGTACCACGTAATGTAACCACATAACACATCAAACACTCTCTCCCCTGGGAATATTTTGACGGATCCTGACAACATGGTCTTTGTGGTAGAGGGGTTGTCCTATATCTCACTGATTCTCACTTTTTCAATCTAAAATCTAGATTGGGATGATGCACCAACAATTTTGCAGAATTACTTAGTCTTAAACTTCTACTTTCACTCTTGAGAAATAGTGCACCCAACTTCAAATATTTGGTGACTCCAAAGTGGTGATCGATTGGATCACATCATAATCCACCTGCCACACACACACTCTTAGAAGTTTATTGGGTGAAGTATTTATCCTCAAATATCATTTTGATTCCATCTTTGGTCATCACATTTACAGGGAGCAGAACCATATTTCATATTAGCTATCCAAATAAGGCACACAATAGACATTTGGTACTTGGCATGTGACAGAAGTCAACAACACTGATCAATATCAATAATATTACCTACCTTTCATTGAGAATCAACAACCATATGTGGACTTACATGATTGATCTTGATATTTGATCCTTTTTGCAACATCTAGACCACTGTCACTGTTTTCCATCATCTCTTTCTGATATCATACAAAACTCATTCCTATTGGACTCTATACATAAAACAATGTTATCCTTTTGTAATGATGTATTTAATTTTTGTTATTGTTTGGATGTATTGAACAGATGCGACTGATATGTAAAATCACCACTTTTTGTCTAGTTATCTATGAACCATATAACATGTAATTTTCATCCTTTATCATAATGAAAATTAGGATTTTTCCTTGGGAGAAAAAGGTTATGGGTCAACTTTAACTTAAGAAAAAAAGAATTATAAATGAATGTTATAAATAAGAATGAGGAACTTATCATGGAGGAACTTAATTGGAATAATCTCAAATCCCTAGGAAATTGGTGGGTGGGAGCCACCTTACACGAATCTAAATTTTTAAATTTATTAAAAGTAATGGACCATTTTTCTAAATAAATTTTGTTTATATATAAATGAATGTTATAAATAATGATGAGGAACTTATCATGGAGGAACTTATTAGAATTAGAATAATCTCAAATCCCTAGGAAATTGATGGGCGGGGAGCCACCCATGTGCCACAAATATAATTTTTTAAATTTATTAAAAGTCAATGCAACTTAACAAACCCTTTAATACACTACAACTCTTGATAAGCATTAAAACTAAGCATATGCTGAGCATATTCCCTTGAGAATCAATCTAGGTCTTCAATTAGAAAAATAAAAAAACTAACAAATCCTTATCCACTTAAGTTAAAATAAGAAGCCATCAGCAAAAAGAAAATAAAATTAAATATTCTAAAATATCATACTTATAAACATAAATAATTATTTTAATTTATTTTAATGTGATATGCATATTTTTAATAAAAACATAATTACAATATACCAAATTTGAATTGAATCCAGTTAATCTATTGTTTTTATTACTTTTTTAATAGAGTAACATTGAGATTGGAGGCTTCTGTGATTTATGATTTAAGCAAAAATATTCAGGAAAAATCACATTGATACCTTAAGGTCTACGCGTTTGATTATTAAATTTATTTTAATGCCATATGCATATTTTTAATAAATACAAAAGGCATAATCGAACTTAGAGAAGAAATGACATTTTTTCACGACTTTTTTTTCTCGTTAATTGTAACCCAAATCTAAAGATTTTTTAAAGCTTGAGTTTAAGTTGTTTAATCTGTATAATTTGAGTGCACCATAGGCTTTTCAGAGGGTGACAAATCCATTTATGCATTTTAAACAACAAAAAATCACATTCTTTCTTGAAATTGTTTAAAAAAATTATTTATTGTTTTTATTACTTTTTTAATTGAATAATATTATGTTTTATTATTAAATTCATTGTAATGTTATATGTATATTTTTAATAAAAACAAAATTGCAATATAACAAATTGAATTCAATTAATCGATTTATTGTTTTTTAATTGAGTCAACATTATGTTTTATTATTAAATTTATTTTAATGTGACATGCATATTTTTAATAAGGTTATATATATATATATATATAAAAGCAAAAACCAATACATATATTTTCAGAAATTATCCACATAAAAAAAACGTGATCATAATGATAGGTTCAGAACAACGTTCCAACTTCAAAGGAAGCAAGAGATCACCAATATATGTTAAAAGATACTCATAACCAGTTGCTAAGTACTGCAGAAAAACCAAAGTTGGGCTTTATACAAGTAACAAGATAATCAAGAGATTCATGTAACAACACAAAACAACTTGGCCCATAAAAAATTATGGTAGCTCCATATTACCCTCCTCCATCACCTTTCCTTCAACCATAAATATGAAATGCATTAAACCTACAACAAAAACAAAACCTTGTTTGGAGAGTCCATCCGCCACCCCATTACGCTCCTTGTAGAAATGTGCGAGAGAAATGTTATCAAATAAGCCAAGAAGAGACCTTGTGTAGTCCATGCATCCACCAAGATTGGGCACCGAGAAGGAGGATCTTCCTGACACAACTTCAATTATGGGTCTTAAGTCTCCATAAACCAAAAGGTTCGATAAATGGAGATAATTGGAAACAACCAACAACCCCAATAGTGTCATTAACTTTGCCTTTGAATTCGAACCCAATCATCCATTCCAATAAAGAAGAATGTGAATACAAGTGTTAATCCACAACCATTCCCCACACCCACATCTGCCACCATGTGTAGCGCCATTGAGGAACCTTGCAGGAAAGTCCACCAGAAGGGGGGGGGGGAACTGTCTTGGGTGAATAATCAGCTTGAGATGAAGTCGTCCCCATTGTAAACCAGGCCAAGGTTTTTGAAACAATATTGGAAATAAAGAGAGGTCTGTTTTCAAAGATAGCCAGGTACTTGTTTCAGTATACTCCCTAAAACTTCAACTGAGAAGGGGCATATGACAAACAAATGTTTCGCGCTTTCTAGATCTGAAAGACAAAAAAATACATTGCCCAAGCCCAAGAAAACCCCGTTTGTGTAGGTCATCCTAGGTTAAAATATTATTATTCAAATTGAGTTAGTAGAAGAGGGCCAACTATAATGGTACCTGCCACCTCCAAACCATCCTGAACCCACATTTGTTAACGCTGAGAGGGACTTGATTTGAAATAAATTTATAAATGTATGAAACTATGACCACGTCTTTTTTCATAGCTCCATTCCACACCAATGAATCCCTCGTGTCCTTCTTCACGAAACCCGCCAAGTGGAACTTCTAGATGAGATTACGCTAAGATGTTGCTAGTTCAATTTATAAACCAAGGTCCTCCACGCTCTTCCATACTGGGTATGGAAGGTACAACTTCCACTGAGAAATAGTTTGTGCTAAAAATAAAATGACACTTGAATGTAATGCATTAATCAGATCAATATTGAGATGATGAAAATAACCAATTCCCAAAATGAAATCCATTCTAAACATGATTTTATCACCCCTCCCAAAAGACAAGGGCATCATTTCAAGCAACTATTTACTGATTTTGATGAGACTCATCCAAATGTATGAGCCCTTTGTAGCCCCAACCATTCCTATTCTGTATTAGTATAAGAAAATGGGACACCAGAGATACTTCTCAACAATAATATCCTACCAAATGCCTCTACCAATTAAAGCCTGCCATAGGGACTTTGTCAATAATGCCTAGCGAAATTTCTTCAGATCGAGGATGCCCCATCCTCCAATATCTTTTTCCTTTGTAATAGATTCAAAGTTCACCAGGCGTATTTTTCTAAGCCCTTTGTTCCCAGACTAAAGAAAATGTGCCATGATGGATTTGATTTTGTTAATTATTTAATAAGGAATAAAAAAGAGATGAAACCATTATACTGACATCTCTTGTAATATAGATTGGTGCTGAATGTACCGACCTCCCAATGTGAGCTAGCGATGAGTCTATAGGGAAATGCGCCTCTGAAACTTCTTTGTGATCCATCTCTAGTCCACAACCCTGTAGTTGTTAGGATTCAATTTTTAACCCAGGTAAGACAATCCTCCCTCAATGTGTGAAACCTAAACCTGAAACAAACTGGAAATTCGATAGATAACATCTAGATTTGTAGAGGAATGCAATAGGCCTGATTTTCTACCATTCATCATCAAACCCGAGGTAGCTCCAAAACGATTCAAAATGCGATAAAAAACCTGCCACTATTCCCATGAAACCTATCTAAAAGGTAATGCATCATCCACAAAAAATAGGCGTGCCACCAAAATGGAATGGGATACCTGAAACCCTTGAAAGTCCCAAGAGATCATGCCTCCTTGATCTTAAAACTAAGACCATCCATAACCAATATGAACAATAATGGAGACAATTAACATCATTGGCGAAGACCCCTCGACGCTAAGAAAAAAGTCGACGAATAACCATTAATTAATACCGCAAAATTAGTTGAAGAGATGCATGCCATTATCCATGTAATATTTTGAATAGAGAGCCCAATCTTAGAAAGAATCAAGCGTATATATGTCCACTCAACACAATCGTACGCATTACGAAGATCTAGTTTCATAATGGTTGCTTCTTTCTTCTTTGTGTGCATAGCGTGTGGGAACTCTTGAGCTGAGGTGACAACATCATGAATCTGACAACTAGAAAGGAAACCGAATTGCTTGGGAGAGATATAGGATGAAAAAAACCCCTTTACCCAATTAGTAATGACTTTAGATATCAACTTTTAAGAGATATTAAAGAGAGAGATTGGGTGGAAGTTAGAGAAGGAACTGGGGTGGGAATAATTTGGAACTAGAGCACTAAAGGTGGAATTAATAACACCAGAGACTTGACCACCTAATTGGGATTCTTCAATCATGTTGAGAAGGTCCTATCCCATAATATCAAAGCAATGTAGGAAAATTTCCATAGTCCAACCATTTGGACCAGGACGTTTTCCTTCTCGGATCCAAATGGCTTGACTTTTGAGGCACCAGGAGGCCTCTTAAAAAATAAGAATATGAATTTTCAACCTTTCCAATTCCTACATTTTAATCATGATTCTGAAGGGCAGGCAGGGTCCATCAACTGACTGAGAAGCTCCATTTCAGCACAAGTATGATCTAGGTCCCTTTTCATTTTTTCCTTTTCCTCTTGTTCTCATTTGCGCACCACCTTCTTAAGGAGACTTAGTTTTTGTGTTAACATATCCATAGCAGATATGTTATCCATATTATCTCCCAAGGATCGAATTTCCTTTACCAGAGAGTTGAAAGAATCCATCTGTAGCCACATACTATTAAATTTGAACGGGATACCCCTCTTAATATCCTCCCTTATCCACTGTAATATAATCAGGTAGTGGTCAGATATCTTGGTTTGAGCTACCCAAGATCTCATGTTACCAAATAGCTCCAATAGATTCTCCTGCACCAAGAATTTGTCAAGTCGTTTGTTGATGTGCTCCCAGCCTGCCCTGCCATTATTCCAAGTGGAAAAAATAAGATCAGACCACATGTCTAGTAAATGGTTTCCTTAAACATATGGTCTAGAAAGGAGCCAAGGGGATCAATT
>APFE031119332.1:15153-35808 GCA_000404065.3 Pinus taeda | reverse complement strand
TTTTTTTACTATTATGGTAGTTAGTTTTTTTTTTTGACTTTCTAATCTATTATTTTGGAATTCTTTGAAGCATCTCAACACTATTTAGTTTTCTTAGTTTTCTTGTTAGATCACATCTTTCATATATGTTCTAATGATGAACCCAGTAGTGGGTTCCAAATGTTGACACATAAATGATATGTGATTATTCTAAAAAAAAGTTTTCCAACTAGTTATTCTATAATATTATTGAAATCTATCTATATCATTAATGTATTTTTTTTTTTACAAATAATAAAGTGTATGGCAACAAAATTTTATTTACAATGTTGAAATTCACATATATTAAAATATGACATGAGATTAAATGACTTAAAATTAATTAAAGCCTTAAGTTTGGAACTTATTTATAAATGATATATAATTTTCAAAAATATTTAAAATTATTTTTTTGTTTAATTTGAAAACAAAATTGATACAAGACCATAAAGCTAAAATAAATTATGAGTTGAGAGCCTTTATTATAAGGCTCTATGAAAATATTATTGTTAAGTTTAGGAACATTAAGGGGTGGTCAAAAGAAATTAACTGTAATATAGGAATCAAGTAATGTTGTCCCTTATCCTCTATTCTCTCTCGCATTTACGTTGATAAGTTAAAATGTTGGTTAGAAGAAGCTAGTTGTACTAACTGGATTCTCTTTAGTATAGATGTCATCCTTCTTTTTGTGATAATGATATTGCTCTAATGGCATGAAATCCTTATGACCTCAATAACCATCTAGGAATTTGTTAAGCCATATATAAACTCCATGTTAACCCGAAAACCCTTTTAGTGATCCCTAGATATTGAGTGATTACATTTCTATTGTTATAATGTTATGTAGGCTAGAACTGCTCATGGTATCAT
Organism: Pinus taeda; assembly: GCA_000404065.3. Lineage (NCBI taxonomy): Eukaryota > Viridiplantae > Streptophyta > Pinopsida > Pinales > Pinaceae > Pinus > Pinus taeda. Next base: position 34,920 of record APFE031119332.1, on the reverse strand, counting down.
TTTATTATTACTGTATCCCTTGTCTCTCATATATATATACTAAGGAGACCTTGCCTTTGGATCATCAATTATTGTCTTGTTCATTGTATTTATTGTATAAGGAGGTTTCCCCCTCAAAGTAGACTGTAATTATTGGTTTCTTATCATTGTTAAGGCACAAGGATCATAACATTTTGCATTAGAGCTCTTGATCCTAGGGTTTTGCTGCTTCAAACAAATCATTGTGGCATTTTCTCTATAAATTTGTTTCTATGAGGTTTCAGGTGGTAAAACCTAGAGAAGATTGAAAAGGCATCCTAAGAAACCTTTGGTTCAAGTTTCAAATACTGGTTCGTTTTCTTGTAGAAGATATGGTCCAAGGAAATTAGAGTTTCTAAATGCTCCTAAATTCTCTCTCAAACAAGTCAATTCGGCATTTTTGCTATAACTTTTTTTCTACGAGGCTTCAATAATAATAATAACAAGGATATGTGACTACTCTAAGACTAGTGCCTTCCCCCTGTCACCCTGGGAAAATGGTGTTGCCAATAATGCAATGTCATATTATTGTTCATAAGCATATTTGTATATGAATACATTATAACAAAGTTACAAATACAACTAGGGAGATAATAATGAGGACATGTTGAACCACCCATAAGGAGCCATTGCAGAAAAAATCCTTTTCAAATTGCATTTGGAGTGGAAAAAAACTATTCTTATTGGGTTTTAGGTCTTAGGTTTGGGGATCATAGGAGCCAGAAAAAAATTGTTTCTATGAGAAGTCATGCTATATAACCTAGTTAGGAATGGAAGGTGTTGTTACTTACTCTTGCAGACAATTTCTGGAGCTAGAGAGGAATTGTTTCCATGACAAGTCATGCTACATAACTTAATTTGGAATGGAAGGTGTTGTTACTTATCCTTGTAGACAATTTATGTTTGGGAAATTGTGTCAAGGAAACAAGATGCAGAGATTTTTGAAAAGATGGTTGCTAATGGTTAAAGTTGTTGCTTGAGAATAAAACACTATTCGTCTAGAAGTTTAACCACAAAAGCAAGCATTCAATTATGACAATTAAAATCATTAAAATAGATGATAGAAGAGAAGAGATACTATCAAACCACATTTGCATTCAATTTGAATATAGAAACTTTATGATAAAGAAAATAAAAGCATACAAAACAATATTCTAGTAGCTTAACAATAGATAGACTTTAATTATATGAAAGCACGACAACAATATATAATACTAACAAATTGTCTGCATTATAATCTCAGTGTTGAACATAACATTGCTAAGAGAAATAAGGTCAGTTGATTATCAACTTGACCTCTCTATTGTTCCATATAATAAAAATATGTTTAGATGAATTTATGATGAAAATAACAACAACAAAAAACACTCACCTAAGATGACAAACTACCATATGATGAAAACAAAATCCTTTGATTAAACTTGGCCAAAATTCCAAAGCTTCAAAAATATTGATTACAAGTTACAATACCAAAAGCCAACCTTTCATATGAGTTGATTTCTAAAAACTATACAAAATTACAAATTAAAATAATTATTGTTGCATCACAACAATTTTAGGATTTGAAACTCAAAATAGAAAGAAATAAAACAATGTGCTTATGATGATACATATGTCTGGCAGTTGAGATTTTTCTAGTCAATCTCATAATTTTCTTGGAAGAATATGTACCAACCATTATCAATCCTATCCAACTGGATAATTAAAATTCATCATCTTTCTATAGGCTATGTCTAGATCAGTGCATTTTTTATATATAGGTGTGATAGGAAATAATGTTCTTTGTTGAATGGTGTTGTCATTGATGCCAATGTTAGTCTTTGAACGGTCTTAAAATTCATGTGCGGATTGCATTGATTGGGAGCTCCAATAGACAAGAATCCTTAGAAGGAAGAGGAGGAATCAAAACCCATGTGGTGTGGTTATGATGCCTCGCGTTTGATGAGGAAATTGGATGAGAATATCAGTGTTTTTCATCTCATGGCCATCATCATTTGATTGTATTTATTATGTTGCTTCCAAAGATAAGTGACACGTCATGTAGGTCTTCTTGGTTGAGGAGATATGCCTTCTTAAAGATGAAGCCCCGAAATTAAGGTGCCCCAAACGAATAATAAAAATTCTACATATGGGGAAAAACCACATTAGAACCAAATTTATTAATATATGTGAATGTTTGATTGTGACATAAATTATGGTTATTCAATCATATGGATCTAAATCTCAAGGGTTGGTCACATTGATGTTTTTGTTAATGGTCTTGGTCATTTATTTTTTAATTGTATAGCACACCTCGTTGAGGACTTTATCTGAGTTTATCACTCTATTACAACAGTTGGCTTGTATTTTGAACCAATTGTAGTAGGGTCGGCTCATGGGACCACCACTGGAGTACAAATATCCATAGCAGAGATTTTAAAGTCATTTGGGAAAGTGAATAAAACACATGTTCAGGTTACAATATCGATGTATTATATATTGGAGCGAAGTCAAAATTAGTTAACAAAGGTCGAGCTCTGTCACAATTAAGCATTGATGAGTCCGGTGTTTCTTAGAATCGAAAGATTCAAAGCCTAAATCCTTTTCATCTACTTCATCTCAAGTTGAACATAGATGCTCAGGAGTGCCATATTTCTTCTCAATCTTTATAATAAATAAGAGAGAAAACTAATTTGAAGACATGGAGGCCAAGTGTTTGTATTCAGATAATTTTTGTGAAAGTTATCTGCCTGTGAAAGATCAACCCCCCCCCCCCTCCCCCCTCCCTTTTATTAAACTTCAAAGAGCGGGGGGACTTGATCTTTGAGTTGTCGATATAGAATGCTAATCTCGTTAGCATTTTATAAGATGTGTGTTTTTTAATGTAGTGTTATTTAATATTACCAATTAAAATTTAATTATAAAAATAATAATGTTTAATTTCATTGTAACACACAATTTTATTTAGGAAAATAAAAAAAATTACAGACATATGAAGTTTTTGAAAGAACATTACAACAGGAGGGCTATCAACTACACGTTTAAATCAAAAGGAAATGGTGTAATTGGATGGTTTAATGTCACTACTCTTCAAAGGATGGATAAGTTTCTGCCTCCCATGGGTTAATGAACCCTGGGGGGAAGTTGCTTTATTGGATGACACGCATCCTAAATGATTTTTCATGTGACAACAAATCTCATACCACCCCCTATTAAAGTTCAAAGAGCGGGGGAGGCAAGTTGACATTTAGGTCGTTGATCTAGAATGTTAAACTCAATAGCTCCTATAAGATGTGTGTTTTTTAATGTAGTGTTATTTAACATTACCAATTAAAATTTAATTATAAAAATAATAATGTTTAATTTCATTGTAACACACAATTTTATTTAGGAAAATAAAAAATTTACAGTCTTTCAAAAAATTTGAAATAAAGTTACAATAGAAGGGTTGTGAGATATACATTCAGATCAAAGAGCAATGTTGTAATTGGGTGGTTTAATGTCACTACTCTTCAAAGGATGGATAAGTTTCTACCTCCCATGGGTTAATGAACACTAGGTGGTTAAAAGAGTTTCACAAAGTGTAAATGTTCATACATTATGAAGGAATGGTGACTTGTACCTAACCTTTCTAAACATTATATTTAAAACATATTTAATCAAAAACTTGTGAATGGAATTTTGAGATTTGGAAATGCTCACAAACCACTTCTATGGGAGACCAAACCTCTCATACATATGGAAAATATGGATCCCAATGATGCATGAAATGTCCTTTGATTTACTCAACTAACCAAGGAACAAGGGCCCTAAGTATGCCAACCAGCCTTAAATACTTGTAGATTTGCTCATTAAACCATTTTTCCAAACATTTTGGGTGCAACCATTTTTGTAAACATTTTGACGGATACCAAATAAAATATTTAGGATAAGGGCACTCTAACAAGCAATTGGCATACATAATAAATGAAACCATCACTCAAATAGGAGCAACATACCCAACAATTTTATTAGATCTAATGTAATAAGTGCATACATCATTCAAAATTCCTCAACTTCACAAAGTAACATGATATGGTTGGAACATACCATGAGATTGTTGGAAATACTGAGAGCGGGGTGAATCAATATTTCTTCTCAATTGTTACTTTTACCAATTAGATCATTTATATTTAGAACACAAAATGAATAGTAAGAATAAATTCTTTTATTAATTTCTTCAATAAATCAAGTACAATATATGTAGAGCTCCAACCCTAGGCGAAGACACCGATCTTCAATCTCCCAGGCTCCAACCTGTATTTTCCAAGCACCGACTTGGACTTCCAAGGCTCCAACTTTGTCAATTTTGAGGCACCAACCTCAAGGGCTCCAACCCTATATATGGTTCAAGCTCTGACCTGGTTTCTTGAGGACTCTGATCCTCTAGGGCTCCAACCCTATCTTATCCAAGGCACTAACCTTGAGTTTAGGAGCACCAACTCCAAGGACACCAATCCTATTATTTCCAAGCACCAACTTGGACTTTCCAAGGCACCAACCTTGTCAATTTTGAGGCACCAACCCCAAGGGCTCCAACCCTATAGCTTCACTTTGTCAAGGTATGTTTGGTTATACTTCACGGCTCCCAATGTTTTCTTCAACAAGCCCTATCAATATTCAGCTACACCTTCACTTACTCTCCATGTCACATCATCAATGACAACCTTTTTCTTCACATGAAGGTGTCACCACTGCTCTTCATGTTACCCAAACAAAACTTCTTCAAGGTCACCTAATAATGGCTTCAATGCATCATGGTCTTCAATGATCTCCACAAATATTCAATATGCTGCTTCACAAAGTTCTCCAACTCTGCCCTATTTTGTTCTCAAGAGAAGAATTCAACAAGCTCTATTTGTCCAATCCCAATAAATCAACACTTCGACCACGACAACTATAACAACTTCAACCACGGCAACTACGAAAGCTTCAACCACGACAACTACAGTAGCTTCAACCATGTAAACTTCAACCACAGAAACTTCAACCATGACAACTTCAACCATGGCAACTATGGAAACTTTGACCACGACAACTACGATTGACCACGAAAACTACAACAGCTTCAACCACGGCAAATACAATAGCTTCAACCACAGAAAATATGGCAGCTTCGAACAAGATTTTATGTCCAAACAGAATTATCCTTTTTTTTCGTCCTAAACAATAGTCTCCTTGTTCTCCTCGGCCTTCTGTCTTCTCTTGTACTTCGTATCTTTGAGTTCTTGCTTGAATTATTAATCAAAATGAAGTGTTTAGATGTCTATTTATAGAGATTTTGTTTATAACTGAAGGGACACGCCTATTTGAAGTGAGGCCGACTTGTATGACTGAGTGTAGGTCAGCTCACTGCTAGGAATAATTCCCTTAAATTAAAAATTCAATATGTCATAAACTATTGGGAGTTTTGAGGCAAATAAAGGCTTGCTAGAAAGAGGAAAAAATCCTCTTTAAGATGGTCTAGGATCCATTTTCAAAGGATTCCTCCAAGGTTCCAAAATAATTTTTCTTTGTGACTATCCTTAAATTTTATGCATAAAAAGTTTGGGACAACATGAGGAATGTTTGGGACAGTGTGGCTTCTTCATTCTTTGCCTTCTTCATTGTTATCAATGTCATCATAGGATCATAGAGTCATTTTGTAGGAGTGAAACATCCATGTAGCATGACGCATGAACAATGTCATCATATACTAGTGCAGTCATAGTGCAACATCATTAGGATAACTCCAAAATAATCTTCCAACCATCAAATGATCTCCAACCATGTTATCAAGACCTCATCAAGTGCCATCATCAATTGTGGTCATTCATCAAGAATATGACATCGTCAAATGTAGTCCTCCATATGTCATCAAGGGCTTCTAAATACTTGGCACTTGGCACTTCTTAAGACTTCTTCATTAGTGACTTGACATATTAATTGATGACATTCTTATGAAACAAGAGTTATGACATCATCATTTGGAACCAAGCATATCAACAATATTTTCCATCTCAGCTAGTGCCATATTGACATCAATGACAACCTAGATTAACAATCTCCCCCTTTGTCATTGATGGCAATATTCTTGCCCTTTCAACATTCTCTCCCCCTTTGACATCAATGGCAAACTGGGTGCCCAAGTACTCCCCCTATCAATTTGATTCGTTTCTTTACGAATAGTAGTTCTTCATAGGTATGTTACTCCCCCTATCATGGTGCTCTTCTTTCTGGCAATGTGGTCCATGGTAGATGTGCTTAAATTGCTTCATGTGATGAACCAACTCCCCCTCATGAAAGATTACCTACTAATGGTAAAGTGGAAGAGATCTTCAATAATAATCCTTCAGATGAATCAGGATTATATTCTTCAAGGAGTGCTCCTCAGAGATGATCTATCATAGAATGATTGTCCATATAGCTCATCAAGGATTTCATAAGACTCATTCATGGATGGCTTCTGTAAGAATGCTTAATCATCATATGCTCCCCCTAATTGTATGCATGGTATTCCTTTTGGAATAGTTGCTCCATAAAATTCTTAGATTATTGAAGATCAGGTCAACAACATGTGTTGTTGGTTAGAGAGTTCAAGAGATTTTCGGATTATATTTGCTTCCTTCTCCATACTTGTGTAAATTTCTTTTATGGCATAGTTCTATCTTGAGTAGGTGCCCAAGTGAAGTTACAATTACGTGCCATATGTCTAAAGTTATGACACTTGAAGCACTATATGTTGTTCATGAATAATAATTCATGACTTCTTGCAAAATTTCTTCTCAGATATTGACGAGGAACATTATAATTATCTTTTTAATATGCCCTACAATCTTTTTCCATGTGCCCAAAGTTTGTACAAGAATAGCAATAACCAAGAAATATACTTTTGTACCTAGGAGAAGAAGGTTTCCTTGATGTACTTCTAAAGTCTTTTTGCCTTGGGATCCTTTAATGATAACCATTTCTTCTTGCATCCTTGACACCATCTGCATTTTTTCTTGGAGGAAGGTTTCTTCCATAGTTGTCTTGACTCTTCTCCTTGCCTTTGCTAGAACTTGGAGCATCAACATTTCTTCCAGGCTTCCTCACATCCTTGTTGTTTGAAACATTAGGGTTTGCATCATTCTTTCTTGAGGATTCAACTGTATAGCCAAGATCTGATTTATCAAGGGGAGACCCTTGATGATTTAAGCTATCATCTAGGGTTTGAGAGATTTTCAAGTTCTTATTCAACAAGTCAACTTCCTTGTTATGAAATATAATTTCTCCTTTCAACTTTTCACAATCTTCATCTTTCATAACTAGTTGGTTCTTCATTTCTTCCATCATCTTGGTTGCTTCATACAATTGGGCCTTAGGATAAGTGACTTCTAATTTGAACTTGGTGATGTCATCAAAATTTTCTTCTAGTTGGCATATCATGGTGTTTCTCTCCTTTTTTGCTTCATCAACTTATCCTTCTATGAATGTCAAAGCTTCCATAACCTTCTCAGCTCCTTGTGCTTGTTTCCTTGCTTCTTCTAGTTGAGATATAAGGGAGGAGACCTCTTCCTTGTATTTACCAATCTTTGCTTCAAGTTTGTTCAAGCTCTTATGCCTCTATTCAAGGTGGCTTGACAAGGTATCTTCCCGTTTCTTTGCCTTATCCAATTGATTTTTCATGGATATGACTTCTTCATGATGCTTTCTCTTGTTTTGATGAAATTCTTCTTTAATCTTGGCGAGCTCCTCATCTCTTTCTTGTACTTGAAGCTTGACAAGGTCAACTTCCTTCCATGTCTTATCCCGGTCACCAACTTGCACTTTCTTCTTAAGTTCCTCATTTTCCTTTTTCAAATTGTTAATCTCTTCCATGGTAGCCATAAGTTTAGTGATGAGATCTTCTTCAAACTCTTTTTCATTCTCTTCATCTTCTAGGTCTTCTTTAGCCTTGATGTTATCACTCTTATCTTCACCTTCCTTGATAGGCTCTTGATTTCCTTCTTGTTTTCCATCATTTTCTTGAATAGAGATCATTATCAATACTCCTTTTTAGTGAAGATCATTAATTTTATCCCATATGCCTTTTGCTGACAAACATTTTTCAAAATTGGCCTTCATAGAATCAGGTAACCCATTCAAGATTTCTTTCATTGTTCTTGTATTATGGTCCTTGGATTCTCATATTATGTTCCTTGGATTATCCATCCATCATGATATCAACAATCACTGATTTCCAAACTTCAATGCCTTGAGTCTTTAAGAAATTCCTCATTCTTGCCTCCCATATATCAAAGTTTCCATTTGAATAATGGAGCCTTCATAAATTGATTGACTTCAATTACAGTGGTTGGTAGAGACACGTCTTTAGGAGGATTGAAGACTTTCTTCCTTGGCTTCGCCATTTGTGTTCTAATGATCAACCTTCAAGCTGTTAGGCTTTGAGAGAAGGTACTGGCACTGAAATCAATTGTTGTAAATACTGAGAGGCAGGTGAATCAATATTTATTTTCAATTTTTACTTTTACCAATTATATCACTTATATTTAGAACACAAAATGAACGATAAGAATAAATGCTTTTATTAATTTCTTTAATAAATCAAGTACAATATATGTAGAGCTCCAACCCTAGGTGAAGACACTAATCTTCAATCTCCTAGGCTCCAACCTATATTTACTAAACATCGACTTGGACTTCTAAGGCTCCAACCTTGTCAATTTTGAGGCACCAACCTCAAGGGCTCCAACCCTATATTTGATTCAGGCTTCGACCTAGTTTCTTGAGGACTCTGATCCTCTAGGGCTCCATCCCTATCTTATCCACAGCACCAACCTTGAATTTAGGAGCACCAACTCCAAGGAAACCAATCATATATTTGACAAGCACCGACTTGGACTTTCCAAGGCACCAACCTTGTCAATTTTTAGGCACCAACCCCAAGGGCTCCAGCCCTATAGCTTCACTTTTTCAAGGTATGTTTGGTTATACTTCACGGCCCCCAATTTTTTCTTCAACAAGCCCTATCAATCTTCAGCTACCCCTTCACTTAGTCTCCATGTCACATCATCAATGACAACCTTGTTCTTCACATGAAGGTGTCGCCACTGCTATTCATGTTACCCAAACAAAACTTCTTCAAGGTCACCTCATAATGGTGTCAATGCATCATGGTCTTCAATGATCTAGAAATATTCAATATGTTGCTTCACAAAGTTCTCCAACTCTTCCTATTTTGTTCTTAAGAGAAGACTTCAACAAGCCCTATTTGTCTAATCCCAATAAATCAACACTTTGACCATGACAACTATGACAACTTCGACCACGATAGCTTCAACCATGGCAACTACAGTAGCTTCACCCACGACAACTTCGACAACTTCAACCATGACAACTACGGCAGCTTCGACCACGGCAACTACAAAATATTTAACCATGGAAAATATGACAACTTCGACCAAGATTTTATGCCCAAACAGAATTATCCTTTTTTTCGTCCTAAACAATAGTCTCCTTGTTCTCCTCGGCCTTCTGACTTCTCTTATAGTTCCTTATCTCTGAATTCTTGCCTGAATTGCTGATCAAAATGAAGTGTTTAGATGTCTATTTATAGAGATTTCGTTTACAACTGAAGGGACACATCTATTTGAAGTGAGGCCAACTTGTATGACTGAGTGTAGGTCGGCTCACTACTAGGAATAATTTCCTTAACTTAAAAAGTCTATATCTCACAAACTATTGGGAGTTTTGGGGCAAATAAAGGCTTGTTAGAAAGAGGAAAAAATCCTCTTTAAGATGGTCTAGGATCCATTTTCAAAAGATTCCTCTAAGGTTCCAAAATAATTTTTCTTTGTGACTGTCCTTAAATTTTATGCATAAAAAAGTTTGGGACAACATGTGGAATGTTTGGGACAGTGTAGCTTCTTCATTCTTTGCCTTCTTCATTGTTATCAATGTCATCATAGGATCATAGATTCATTATGTAGGAGTGAAACATCCATGTAGCATGACGCATGAACAATGTCATCATATACTAGTGCAGTCATAGTGCCACATCATTAGGATAACTCCAAAATAATCTTCCAACCATCAAATGATCTCCAACCATGTTATCAAGACCTCATCAAGTGCCATCATCAACTGTGGTCATTCATCAAGAATATGACATCATCAAATGTAGTTCTCCATATGTCGTCAAGGGCTTCTAAATACTTGGCACTTGGCACTTCTTAAGACTTCTACATTAGTGACTTGACATATTAATTGATGACATTCTTGTGAAACAAGAGTTATGACATCATCATTTGGAACCAGGCATCTCAACAATATTTTCCATCTCGGCTAGTGCCATATTGATATCAATGACAACCTAGATTAACAGAGATACGGCTTCCCTTCAAATAGTGATCATCTTCAACTTTAATGCAACCCTTCCATGATAACTTGGTCCCCACAATTGCATATGATTTCGCCAAGAGAATTTAGCTCTTCGTGGAAAATTTGGCCTTTATAATAAACCCAATGTTTGCCAATAATAAAATTTATTTCCTCCAAGGAATTTGACCACCCATAATTATTTAAAATTCTCAACAAAGGATAAATTTTAGTTTCTATGAGGCACTCGACCCCAACAAATAAAATCGACCCCCAAAAAAATAAATATGGACTTGATGAATAAAGTCATTCATGATCAGCCTCACAGAAGCAAGCGAGTTGGTAATCACAATGTGGTGAAGTTCGTTAGAAAGGCGAGCTCCGTACTGAAGGTCACGAGTTCAAATCCCCTGGACTTACCCTGGAGTTGTATAGAGGGGTGGGCACAACTCCCAGTGGTTATATAGGTAGCAGTCAGAATCGAACTCGTGTAACGCGAGTCGCAAGGCTGCCCCTGTTGCCGATTCCATTGTAATTCAAAAAAAAAGGAAGTCATTCATGATCATTTGACCTGAATCCCCAATTGAATTTAATTTTTTGTTGTCTTCTTCCCTAAACCTAGCTCAACATTCAAACTCATTTTTTTAGGGAAATTCATGTTGGAAAACTGTAGTTGTGATCAGTATTTCCATCATGAAAGGAAAAGGAGAAATTATTTGGTCTCCATGTCAAGTACAACCTCTAGTTTGACAGGTCGGCCCCACCTCATGAAGGAGTTTAACCCTTGATCAAAACCCCTCCAATTAAATGCCTATATATTGACAAAAAATTCATCCATTTGATCATCACATCAATCACAATTCGTATATGTTCTACAAGGATTCTAGTCACACATTCTAATGAACAAGATGATTGTTTGGACCAAGTGAAGTAGAATTTCTGCCCTTTGTGTTCACCAAAATTGACTTACATTCTTCTATTGTGGTTTGATCGAATCTCTACTTGTGCTTAAACGCGAAATGTTCTTAAAATCATTGACCAGTTGTAGATCAATTTTTGGAGTTGGTTTATGGGCATTGATTGAGCTTTGGCCACAGGTCAAAGTCTGTGATTTGATCGAGTTTTTCTGAGGTACTGCAAGACCAAATTTTGGCCCTTTGACTAGGAGTTGCAGACCAAAATTCAATCTGCTTGACCAAACTTGACTGTGAGTAGAATATTGATTTTTCTCTCTCCTTTGACTTGATTTGACTTGGCATTTATGTGGTCAATGGTTGACCTTTGACTGAAATATTCTAATGTATAATTTATTGAATTACTCTCTCTCTCTCTCTCTCATAAGGAAATATTACCACCCACCGCCCCTCTCTCTCTCTCTCATCTCTGCTCTCTTTCACATAAGGAAATTTCGAGCGTTTCCCCCTTTCGTCTAATGACATTCTCTCTTCAAATCATCTCTCTCTCTCTTCATCAAGGAATATTACCCCCTCTTCTCACAACAAGGATATATTACGAGCTCTCTCTCTCCCATACAAAGGAATATTATTACTGAGCTTTCCCCATTTTATCCTTGAGAATACTCTCTCAATTGGCCTCTACTCTCGCTATAAGGAAATATTTACCCCCCCCCTCTACTCTCTCCAAGTGATATTACCCCCCCTCTCTCACACAAGCGAAATATTACCCCCCAACCCCCCCTTCTTTCTCTCTCTCTCTCTCTCTCTCTCCTTTTGTCCCGAGAAATTTTGTTGTCTCTTTATTGTGGTCTCTGTTGCTCTATCAAAGTTTAATGTTTGTAACTACTAGATGATTGGAATGCTCTAAAGAAGTCAAAATTGTATCATTGGAAGTAGTTATCATTTTGAAAGATGTTCTATTATATCGTGTTAGTAGAAAATCAACATGGTATCAGAGTTGTGGTGATGAAAAAGAGCATTGCGATCACTCTTGAAGAGAACCTTCTACACTTGAGAAGATTGATCATCTACACTTGAGGTAGACCTAAATATGGAGTCATTTTTGCTTATTCTAGAAGCCCTAATATATTTCGAAATGATATTTGTCCTTGTATAAAGGGCTAATCCATCTGACCAAAAAATGTCCAAAGAAAGCTTGATCATCTCACCAAATAAGGTTGAACCCCTAATCCTTTGGAAAATCTATGTTCTTGATTGTTTGTTGTAGAAATGTTTTTTTCTTGTCAGAAGAAGAAAAACTAATCATATACCAGATAGAATATCTCAGAAGTTGCACGAAAAATATCTCATATTAAAGACCTAAAAGGAGGACAAAAAATCTCAGAAGTTGCAAAAGGGGCTAAAAATTTTCATAGGCTTGTTTGGGGGCCAAGAATCCTCAAGATCCATGATAGAAGACTTGAAAGCTTAAAAGGCCTCAAAGCCTACATCAGAGAGACCAAATTTTTTTGGGTAAAGAATATGGAAGCTCTTAAAGAACCAAGAATCCTCTCACATGACTTTGTGAAGTCCAAGTTACATTAGAGATTGTTTGCACTTGTGTTTTGATTTGTAATTTGTTCAAGTAATAAATCCTTGAAGTATTCCATGTTCACAAGAAGTCTTGGGCATAATTTGTATAAAAGTGTGTTAAGCCATCAGTGTCATATTGTACATAAATACATCAAAGAATGATTGACTTATATGATATTTGAAGGACCTTGTATCCATACAAAACACATATTAGTGATGATTGTTCAATAATAAAATTTGAGAATTCAATCCTCTAGAGAGACTAGTTTGAAAATGAAAAATCATTTACTTGAGGAAGACATTGTACTCAAGAACAAAGATTGGCCTAATGACAAGGATTGAGAAGAAGTATGATATTTGAAAATGAGGTATGTATTGTCATCTATGTAATATTTTCTTTTTAAATGAGCTCTGTAAAGATCAAGTATAGGTCTAGCATGGAAGGAATGGATATATTTATCTTAAAGTTTGAAAAACTCATCAATTTTATGTCAAATATTTAGAAGATCAAGTTTGATGAAGTATACTCCTCAAGGAAATATTATTAATATGTGGCACATTTCTCCTTGATACGACAAAGGGAAATGACAAATCTACGATGATAGATATATGAAAGCTAATATGAATTTTGGATGCCTCCTTTAACACCTTGAGTGTGAGATTTATATAAATATTCTTTGAGTAATTGATCTCTTATGATTATAAGGAGCTTTGTCAACAAGGATGAAATATGAGTCTAGAGTTTTGCATCAAAATAATCTTTGGAGCTAATGATATTATACTGTGCCTCAACCAGAAGAATGTATCTATGTCCTATCTCACAAAATTATAAGCATTATATCAAGAACAGTCATAATGATGAATTCAAGTATGACCTATGTTGGTTTCAATAATCCTGTGTATAAAGTGTTGAAGTTATTTCGTCTAAATATTGAAGCTACAAACCACTAACGATCACTTGTTTCCATTTAATATGAAGGATGAAGTACAAAACTTGATGAAGCCTCTTCAAGGAAATATTATTTGTATAACAAGAAGAAATGGAAATCACTTCAATTCAAGCTGTGAGAGAAGTATCAACATGTGCAAGCAAGATATGTCATAAACCTTGTTTTGATTGCTCGTAAGATATTTGAAGAATGATATCTATTTTATGATTAATGAATGATTAGTCTTAAAACAAGGAAATCATTGTCATAACACTTTTTGATGAAAGAGTCTTGATTACAATGAAAAAGAGACTGAGTCACTCTTCAATATCAATGTCATGTATAGATCTAGTATTGTCTCATTATAGAAGACCAAGATATTGATGAACCTGTTATTTCCAAAGATTCTTAATTTGCTGACATATGTGTTGTTGTGGAAGACATTGCATTTATTGATGATTTGAGTACTTGAATTTTCTCCTTGCACATTGCAATGAAGACCTGAGTTTTGTTGCTATAATGAGAAACCATAATTTCTTGGACCAAGGATGAGTTTCGTAGTGCATGAAAATTATAGGTTTTTGACATTCATACAATATTGAAAATCAAATATTTAATACCCTTGTAAGCAACAAGGCTTGGATGAGTAAAAAACCATAGGATTGGTTGTTTCCACTAAAAGAAGAAACCCTAGCTTTTGCAAGGAAGGAATGACATCATGATGATGATGAGAATGAGGTTTATTTACAAGTTGGACGAAAGAAGAATAAGATCAAGAGGGAGCAAAATATTCTCAAAAGATAACTATTTTATATCTCTCTTTCTTTTTTATTATTGTTGTTGTTGTTTCTATTATTATCTTGTCTTTGTATATCTTGCTTAGTTATGATTATTCTTCCATGCCCTCCTAGTGAGGATTGCAGATACATGATGAATGCTATTAAAGCTATAGTAGTAGATGGAAAGAATAAAGAACAAAGCAAGATAGTGACTATAAGACTCGTGCTGAGCTTTGGACTCAGAAGGAGAAGATTTGAACTATGTCGAAAAGAAGTCAATTGTGACTTCCAAGATGAAGATGGCTAGAAGTACCAGGTGAACGATTACCTTAGTAAGAGGGATAAGAATATGAAATCAAGCACCTCATGCATTGAACTCTTGAACTGATGGATATTTAGAGTGATGTTGATTCATTGTTGAAGATCAACCTGTGTTTTTTATATATATTTCTAACTGGGGTTGAGGATCTCTTTGTCCAGTGTAAGAGGGAGTTAGTTTTTTAATTTGAAATGAAGGATCTAGATCTAATGCATTATGAGAAGCTTGATGAAGTATTTGATAAGATCATTCTAAAATTTTGGCAAGATGGACCATAATTCCATGAACACTCCCATGATGACAAATCTGAAAAAAGTTGCGAGACTCTGATTCTGATCCTGTTGATTGGCTCACTGAACTATCTTATGCATGGATTGCAAATTTTGATTGGGTTAGATGCACTAAATATAAGAAGAGCAGTTATGGATGTTGTTTTAGCTTGGGTATCAAGGATAAGTATGAGGCAACCCTCTATTGCACTTGGCACAGATGAAGTTGAGTATATAGTTGATTTTCCACCTTGTTGCGAAGAATATTGGCCTCAAAATTTGTTTGTTGGTTTGTTTGATTGGGTGTTGAAATCAACCATGATATATTATGACAATCAAAGCTATGTGAAGCTTTCTAAGAAATGATTTTTTCATGACAGGTCAAATCACATTGAGATCAAGTGTCCTTATATCTAGAATGTTGTCCAAAAAAGGGTTGTAAGGCTCAAATACATTTCTATTGATGAGTGGGTTGTTGATGTTTTGGCAAAGCCACTATCTTTAATAAAGTTTGCTTGCTTTTGTGAGAAGCTTGGAGTGGTTGAGAATTCCTCTCAAAGAGAGAGAGCATTAACTGTATAACATCATGAATCTTCCTTGGGCTTGGCTAAGAAACCATGATTTATGGTTGGGAATATTTTTCTGGTTACCCCCTTAGGTCATTAAGGTTGACCATGAAAACTTATGGTTGGGGAGGTTGGTTCTTAGGCTTGGAGTGCTTCCTTAGGTCATTGTGTTTGACCGAGAGACTTGTAGGCTTAGTCGATGACACTAATTTTTAGTACTCTCCCTTGGGTAATTTTATTTGACTGAGAGATTGTATGGTCGAGGAGATTGGCTCTTTGGAATTGAGATTAGGTTTCTACCCTTGGGTCGTGGACCGAGAAACTATATAGTCAAGGAGTTTGATATCAAGATATGGATTCATCCCTTGGGTCATGGACCAAGAGACCATGTTTATGGTTAGGGAGATGGAACCTATGTACTCCCTTAGGTCATTTTTTTTTACCAAGAGACTTGTACTCTTCGTCGAGGACACTTATTTTGAGTACTCTTCCTTGGGTCATTGTATTTGACTAAGAGGTCATATGGTCGGGGAGATTGGCTCTTTTGACATTGAGGTAGGGATTCCTCCCTTGGGTCATGGACAGAAAGACTATATAGTCAAGGAGTTTGATATCGAGATAGGGATTCCTCCCTTGGGCCATGGACCAAAAGACCTTGTTTATGGTTGGGGAGATGGACCTTGTGTATTCTCTTATGTCATTGGGTTTCACCGGGAGACCATTAGTACGGTCAGAGACTTTGATCCTGATTATTCTCTTGGGTGATTGTGCTTGACTAAGAAACCTTTTCACATGGTTGGAGAGTTTAGCCTCATGAACAATATTGATTGATCCCATTGTTAGTTTGGTTTTGACCTTGATGCCATTGGTCTTGGCTAGTGGGATGAGATTGATGCTATTAACCTTTCCTTATGGTGAGATATGTACATTTGATAGAGATAATGAAAAGTAACTCCCTAACTAAGAGGGAGTGTTGGAAAATTGTAGTTGTGGTCAGTGTTTTCATCATGAAATACAAAGGAGAAATTATTTAGTTTCTAATGCCCAAGTCAGCCCCAATTTGATAGGTTAGTCCCAGCTCATGAAGAGGTTTGACCCTGGGTCAAAACCCCTTCAATTAAATGTCTATATATTAACAAAATGTTCACTCCATTTGATCATAACATCAATCAAAATTTGGACTTGTTCCACAGGAATTCTATTCACACATGTGAAGGAGGAAGATGATTGTTTTGACCAAGCAAAGTTGACTTTCTACTCTCCGTGTTGACCAACATTGACTTGCATTCTTCTACCATGGTTTGACTGAATCTCTGCCTATGGTTGACGACATAATGTTCTTAGAATCATTCACAAGTTATTGACTGATTTTTGGCGTTCATTTCTAGGTGTTAACTAAGATTTGGTCATAGGTCAAAGTCTGTGATTTGATAGAGCTTTTATGAGGTACTGTAGGACCAAATTTTGGCCCCTTAACCAGGAGTTGTAGGCCAAAATTTGGCCCCCTTGACTAGACTTGACTGTGAGCATAATATTGATTTTTCTCTCTCCTTTGACTTGATTTGACTTGGCGTTTAATGTGGTCAATGGTTGACCTTTGACTGGAATATCTTGAAGTATAATTTGATGAATTGAACACACTCTCTCTCATAAGGAGAGCTTACCATGCTTTCCCCCTTGTGGGGTTTTGTCCCAAGAAATTTTGGTGTCTCTTATCCCATTGGTTTTCATTAGAGATATTTTGAGGCCTAAAATGGGCCTCCTAAGGAACATTGTAAAATAATAGTGGAAATAATAAAATAATGTTAGATTACCTCAACAAGTTTTGGAGGGAAAAAAGAAAAAAATTCTTTTCAACTTGTATTTTCAACTTATCTCCCTACAATTTTACTCGAATTTCGAGCAGGATCACTCGTTGCATGCGAAATTAATTTTTCATCCAAGGAGTACCCATGTTGCATACTTTAGATGGACCATACTACATGAAAAATGTGAAATACATGAAAATACAAAGAAATAGTGTATTTAGAATAATCTACCACATATCAAAAATCCTTAAAGATGACTTTGTCCCAGTCCACTCAACCTTAAATTGTGTTCATATCATATTCTAGTGGAGGGGATTATTGGTGATGGGAAAGGGCATCTCGCAGTAGGGTATAACCTAGTTTGAATCATACCCACAAACCCGGCTTGTTGGGATTGTCCCTCCCTGTCTGGCCAACGAGTTGAGGAGGCTTAAGGGTGTGTGATACTTACCTTTGGTAAGTCTGGTATCTCACCCAAGCTCATATTATGATGCAGGTGTTCTAACACATGACTTTTAGGGTCATTTCTAGGAATATTGGCAGGAAATAGGATGGCTGTATTTGACTTTGTGAAGGTTTGGTCCTTCTTCTGCATGAAATAAATCCAACATTTATGAGAATAATCATCAATGAAAATCACATAATACCTTTGCTTCGTTGTGGATGTCATCGAGAATGGTCCACACACATCAGTATGAACTTTCTCTAAGATAGCCTCTGCTCAACTGTCTTAATCATGAAAGGAAGACTTGGTGTACTTTCCCAAGGTACAACCTTTGCATGTGTCAACTTGCTCAAGTTTATCTTTGGGAAGTCCTGTAGATATATGTTGCATTATCTTCAAGGCCCCATGATGCAAATGGCCCAACTGCTATGCCACAACTCGTCAATGTCTTGGCTTTGCACCAATTCTGCTTTCATACTCAATGTTGCACAATCATCTACCTCTAGTTTATAGAGATTCTTCACCCGAATCCCTATCCTCTTGGTCTGACTCATGGCTATGTGCCTTAGGAATTCATTTCCTTTACTGAAGACAACATCATAGCCTTTGTCTTCCAACATCGCGGCTGATTCCAAGTTCTTCTTCAGCCCAGGCACATACATCACATATGTCAAGGTGAGAGGAGCTCCATGCTTCCTCTGAAAAGCAACCGTGCCCACTCCTGAAACACTATACCTTCCGTTGTCACTCATCTCTATCAGCATCTTGAGGTCTTTCTCCTCCAAGGTACTGAATAAACTTTTATCACTAGTCATGTGGAAAGAGGCTCCACTGTCAAGATACCAGACACAACCCATCATCGATGACACCATGCATGCGATGAGGGTAAAGTCCATTTCGAACTAAGAGGCTAATGCCTCACCTTCCAATCCTTTCAAGGATCCCTTCTTGGACTTATTCGATGGGCAATTGGTCGCATAATGTCCCATCTCATGACAATTAAAGCATCTCACTTTAGACTTGTCAACCTTCTTCCCTCCATGAGAACAATTCGATTTGGAATGGGAGGCCTTCCCCTTCCCTTTCCTTGCCTTACTTGCTAAGGCCAGATTTTCATCATCATCATTCTTGGATGAAGAACCATCTCATGTGCTCCTCCTGATCTCCTCCTGCATGAGATCCGACCACAATCGTTCCTAATCTGGCAGTTTCTCCCTTCCATTCATAGATTCCTTGTAGCTATTCCAGCTCTTTGGAAGGCCAAGGAGAGTGAGGCTCACCATATCATCATTGACAGTAGTTATTCCCACACTGCTAAGCTCATATTTGCAAGTGGTTAGCTCGTTCAGATATGTGGAAATAGTATCGCCCTTCTCCATCTTGATTCTTCGAAGCTTATCCTTAAGCACCAATTTCCTCTAGTCTCCACTGTTCTGGTTGAGGTCTTTCAATGTCTTCCACGTTGAAAATGGAGTATCCTTCCCATGGAGACTCGAGACAATATGGTCTCGAACTCCCTCAAGGATGATCCGTCTCGCCTTTGCCACACACTTCTTCCACTCAGCCAACTCTTGTGCATTAGTTAAAACTGGCTTTTGGATTTCTTGATCAATGAATTCCTTCAAGTCATTGTCTTCTAATATGTTATGTAACTAGCTCAAGAAAAGATAGAAAAGATAGATCAACGCCTTAGAATTAAGCCTCTTCGAGGGGGAAACCTCCTTTACATTACATAAATGAACAATTCTTGGATGATACAAATGACAAAACCTCCTTTCTATATATAGGA
>APFE031119332.1:0-13507 GCA_000404065.3 Pinus taeda | reverse complement strand
TCTATGGGGCACAATAGTAACAATATGGGCACTGCATGGGTACATCAATATAATAAGTGGGTTGCACTAATAACAATAAGGGGTTACACTAGTAGTATAGGGGTCTAACATGCCCCTCTCCTTAAAAAAGCGTTGTCCTCAACGCTTGAGTAGTTCTTGATGCTTCCGTATAAAATTCTTGTCCTCCCATGTGGAATCTTCAGCTGGTAAGTTTTTCCACTTGATGAGATACTCTGAAATTGATCGATTTCGTAGCTGTCGGGTTCTTGTTTCTGTGACTGCTCCAGGTTCCAATATGATTTTTCCTTCCTCGTCAATTTTTGGCAATATTGTTTGAATTAGGATCTTTTGCAAATTTTGAATAAATGGCCATACTTCTTCGTCCTTCTTCCATTCATCCCTCACTTCGTTTATCCAATTTGGTTGGATAATAGAAATAGCACAAAAGAATTCTTCCACATCCTCATCCTTGAAGAGTTGTCCCATTCGGTAAGGTCGTCGTTTTTTAAGTGCATGTAGTATTGCCAACATTTACTTCTCATAAATAGCTTTCTTGATATGTAACAGTAAAAATACCCAATCACCTACATCAAAACAGTTTTTACTACGATGTTGATCTACCTGTTGTTTCGTTTGATTTTGCACCGAAGTGGCATTATCCTTTAAAAGTTGGAGAACTTGTTGTTGATGCTCGATGTGATCTTTCACTGCTTGAACCTTTTTTTTCTTGATATGTCCTTCTATCTCTAGAGTTTGAGGAGTGGTAATTTCTTCCAATCCTTTACAAGATATGGTCGGATTCATTTTTTGATGCTCGATGTGATCTTTCAATTCTTGAACATTTTTCTTCTTGATATGTCCTATCTTGATAGTTTGAGGAGTGGTAATTCCTGCAAATGCTTTACAAGATATGGTCTGATTCATTTCTTCTATCTCTGGGGTTGGGTCTTGGCGTATATCCTCTTCTTTTGATGTTTCTTGATCCCTTTCTTCCTCCTCGTCATACTCTATGTAAAATAATTTCTTCTCAGCACACTTATGACCTTTATTGCATTTCCTATCACAATTGTAACAAAGCCCATTTTCTCTTTTTTCTTCCAATTGTTGTGGTGTAACCCTTGTAGGTTCTGGAAGGCTAGGAGAAACAACACTTCCATCTTTATAGCTGTGAGGGGTAGACTTCTTTGTTGCCATAATTTTACTTTCCAATATGTCACAAAGCCCTTTTACTCTTTCCAATTGTTGTGGTGTTGCTCTAAAGAAGGTGTTGCTCTTTGTATCCTCATAATGTGCTATCATTTCCTTCGTGAGAATTTACCACGTAACAAGTTGTTTACGAGAAAAAAGCCCTTTATACCATAAAAATTGCTCTGGTTCTAAATATGAATATGCAATGAATACCTTTTGTAACAATGGTACACCATGTAGATCAAAATATTGCTCCATCTGAAGTATCCAATTCACTGGATCCTTGCCATCAAACTTTCTCATCTTGCTTTTTCTTGATTTTAGGAGCTCGATCTTGAAACGATTGTAACTCTATACTTTCAGATCTTTAAGTTCTGAAATTGTGACTTACAGTAGCCCTCTGTGTCCTCTTTCCAATGCCATCAGTCTTATCCCAATTGAATTCTCCAAGGAAGAGTTATGCCAAATATCCCACAGCGACCTCATTATAGACTAGTTCAGTAGAGCGAACTTGTACGATGTGCCACGTGTCCCTGTTTTGACCTTTGGCTGTGAAAAAGATATACAAGAAACTACAGTATGTCCTCTTTTTGTACGTTTTTACGAAATTTCAGTCTGATGCTCAGAGAGAAAGTTATGAAGATTTTCCCTAGGTCACCTATTTGGAATGTAATTCAAGATTCTGCAAAAAGACCAACTTCCTCAGATCATATCTCCACAAATATAGCGTGAAAAGCTCTGAAATTCGGACCAAAGATTCAGTGAGATCTTTTCTCAAATGGTTTTTTTTTTCAACTTCTGAAATGTCGCAGAAAAAAAGTTATAGTGAAAATGCCACGATGACCTGTTTGGAGCAGAGAAACCCTAGAATACAAAGCTCTGATACCAAATGTTATGAAACCAGCTCAAGAAAAGATAGAAAAGATAGATCAACGCCTTATAATTTAGCCTCTTCAAGGGGGAAACCTCCTTTACATTACATAAATGAACAATTCTTGGATGATACAAATGACAAAACCTCTTTTCTATATATAGGAGTCTATGGAGCCACAATATAACCCAACCGACCTAACAATAATAATATAAAGCCACAATAATAACAATAGTGGCTTTCTATGGGGCACAATAGTAACAAATGGGCACTACATGGGTACATCAATATAATAAGAGGGTTGTACTAATAATAATAAGGGGTTATACTAGTAGTATAGGGGCCTAACATAATACAGCCTCCATGCGATCTTTCCATGCTATGTATTTTGAGCTACCATCTACAAGTATCTCAAGCCATTGAACACCATTGGCCAACCTTGAAGTGATAAGAATTTGATTTTGCATTTGCAACCTCGAACTTCAAACTTCGAATTCTCTTCTCATTATACTATTCACAGCTCTGATAACCTTTGCTCTGATACCATGTAGAAATTCTGACTGTAGATTAACCTCATAATGCAATATAACCAAAGAAAAATACTTTAACCTAATTCTACAATCAATTTGCGGAAGCCTAAAAGATTTGAGAAAGATCAAGTTGAACACATATAACCAGAAGAAGAATCGATGCACATGAAAACACAGAAGAATACTCAAGGTAAAGCCTCAGCTAAAAACCCCACTATCTATATTATCATACAAGTTCGAAATATGTCAGAATTACACCAAGCCTTAGCTTTCACAGCTAGCCATCTCTCAGTACAATCCTCATAGATGCTCACAGGAAAAATAGACTTCTCATAAGCCTTCTCCTTTGCCCTCCAAGCTCCTATTTCCTTGTGCAGTTTCTCCTAGGTGATCCTCCTATTACCAAGTGGAACATTGATCTCTCACACTGGTCTCACACCCTGTAAAACTGTGCAATCCTCAAGGATGAATTCCTTCTGCATGCATGAGTTTTGTTTATAGGAAAACACATGCAACTGATAGTACATTGTCACTGTCTTTAGTCTCAACTGGGTCTTTCTCATAATAGACATGCATAAGTTAATGATGAGAGAATCTTCAGTTATCTGGAGTACACTAGTTGAGTGCATGCATGCATCAACTGACTGGTAACTCACAATTAGTTCCTCAAACAGTTTGGAACTAATTTAACTGGACTTAACTCAGTAAACTGAGCTAACTAATTACAACTCAAATATAACTCAATCTTATCTCTTTAGTTAAGGGATAGTCTTCTTAATTTAAGGGATAATTGTTGCATGACTTCAGAAGGACTTCTAACTTGAATTTCTCCAACTAATTAACTCAAGATGAATTAATTAATTATTTTTCAAGCAACTGGTGAAACTAAATTCAAATTTTAATTCAAGGACAAATTAAAATTGGAATATTCTTGTTGCCACATTTCAACACTCCCTCTCAGCAAGAAAGGGATTACTTGCCACCCCGATCCTGTCTCTATGGAACTCGAATTTACACTTTGACAATGACTTTTTCAAAATGTTAGCATCTTGCTCCTCTGTCGAAATATACTACAGCAACATGATCATCCTCGCTACACAATCTCTGAGATGATGGTGCCAAATTATGAAAAATGTACCAGATCTTCCCTGAGATTTCTACTTAATATAGTCCAAGTTTCACTCTTTAAAACCAAAAAATAAAATTATTGTGAAAATGCCAAACTGATGTTTGAAACTAATTTTAAGAGCATTCAGGAACAAAAAATTACTTAGATCATATATCTAAAATCATAGTGAACCAGGATCTAAAATTTGAACAAAATGTTCATTGAGATTATCAATCAATGTGGTCCATTTTCCACGGTCTAAAATGTCATAGAAAATTTTATAATGAAAATTCCAAACTAACTTGTTTGAGAATGATTTCAAGATCATTCAGGAACCCTAACTTCCTTGGAGCATATCTTTGAAAATATAATGAACAAAGATTTGAAATTTGAACCAAATGTTACCCAAGATTTCACCTCAATATTCTCCAAGTTTCACCATCAAAAACTTCATAGGAAAAATAAAATTACAGTGAAAATGCCATGATGACTTATTTGAAATAACAAAACCCTAGGATCATGAACTCAGATACCAAATGTTACAAACGTTGCACCTTAAAAATGATGAGAAACTAATAATTACAATCATCTTCTAGGGCAGAACTTCCTTTTATAATGAATACAATATACAAAACACTATTTGATGATCCTAAGACTAGTTCTCCTTAGTATATATAGGAGACAATAAGTATAATTATAATAAAATGGGATTATGAAGAGATTTAGCTTAAAGAAAAATATAACAATAGAAACACAATCACTCCATAATTAAGGACTAATAAAAAAATTTAGGATTAACATAAATTTGATATAAAACTTAACATTAAATAAAATTCTTAAAATATTGCTATTACTTAATATATGTTTCTTAATAAATAATTGCTTTATATTTCTTCAAAATGAATTCAATTTTATATATATATATATATATATATAAACATTATTTTTAAAGTTATGTATAAGAATAATAAGAAAGATTCAATCTAAAGTCACAGCAGAGTAAGTTCAACATACATATGACCAGAGATCGCAATCAAATGTGAAAAAGCCCCTCATAATTAAGGTTTCTTTTAGGTATTTTGAAGAATGGAACCACATTTTAGAGTTCTCAAATATAGATGCTCTAAGGGCTCCACAAAAAATCAGATATTTGAGATGCTCTAATGGCTCCACAAATAATCAATTTTGAAGAAATCAAAGGAATTAGAGTTCTCAAATATAGATGCTCTGAGGGCTCCACAAAAAATCAGATATTTGAGATGCTCTAAGGGCTCCACAAATAATCAATTTTGAAGAAATCAAAGGAGTGTGTTGTAATCAAATCAACACTAAAAATGTCGCAATACAAATGTTGATATCTCTCATTTTCATAAGATATAAGGATGTAATAATTTTTCAAAATCTCAATTTTTTTAAATATAAAAAAAGGGTGGGTTAATAATAAAAAGAAATAATTTTTTTTAGTATTTTTATAAAATTTATGAGATATAAAATAGAGCGTGACAAAATGTTTAATTATAATACTTTCTGGTGAATATAATATATTTTATTATAAAATATATTTATTATTATTAATAATAAAATAATAAAATTCTCATCTTAAATTGGTTAATAAAATGTACAATTTATAATAATCATAAATAAATAATAATAATCTTAAATCTCTTTGTCCTTATAAAAGTTATATAATAAAGCCAACAACGCAGATAAAAAGCTTTAAAAGACAAACTTATAAAAATAATTTATTTCTTCTTTGCTTCAATTTTCCGCCCTCCTTTTATTTGTGAGTATTAATTTAATCCATTAAAAAACTCCTTTTATTTGTGAGTATTAATTTAATCCATTAAAAAACTCAATTTAATGAAAGTCAAAGGAATCGTATTTACTTGATACGCATTTAAGTCTCAAAAGTAAAGCTCCTTCATATTTTATTATATAGTGTCATGTGTGTGTAGGGGGGATTGGTTCTCGGGATAAACTTAATTATAGTGTTTTTTACGATTAAAAGCATTAGTTAAAACATTAATATTAAAGTTTAATTTATTTTTAAAATATTTAATTAATTATTAATTAAATTATAATATATTATTATAATAGTATTTTATGATTATTAAATACAAAATAATTGGGATAATTATATATAAAGTGTTTTTTTTAATATTATTTTTTAATGGGAATTAATAGTTTATCCAGATATATGTAACAGTTGGTAAGCTATATATATTAGAAGTTTATAATTCAATTTGAAGATTATTGAAAAATTATCAATATATTAAATATTAGTACGGTATAAATTAAATGCAATTTTAAATGATTTTCACAATTTAAACACACTTCAAACTAAGTCCTAGAGAAGTTAGGAGATTAAAAACTTAACATTTTTTTTATTACATCTTAAAGCAAAAATGAAAACCTATACATATGTTATAACTCATTAACAATTATCTTAAAAGATGATATATTTTGAATGATGATAATGACAATATAAATTTACAAATAAACCAATAATGTCAAATAAAATTCTCTCTATATAATAATAAATATATTAAAATTAAAACATCATGTCTAATATATTAAAAGTTTTACTATTTTAAATATATTCAGTGGTATTTTAATAATAAATTTAAAAGTGAAGTATAATTGATTTTAACTTTAATTATATTATTTAAATAAATCATATTAAAGTTTTGAG
The DNA here is from genome assembly GCA_000404065.3 of Pinus taeda. Lineage (NCBI taxonomy): Eukaryota > Viridiplantae > Streptophyta > Pinopsida > Pinales > Pinaceae > Pinus > Pinus taeda. Next base: position 7,118 of record APFE031119332.1, on the reverse strand, counting down.
AATAAACTTAATGTAATAACACATAGAGAAGTTGGTCAAATGTTTTGAACTTCCAGTGTGGTTTAAATCCTTTGGACAAGATGGAGAATAGATCATGAAAACCAATTAAATATTTATTATTTTAGTATCTAAAAAATATATTAATCTATAAAGAAATTTTTATTTTATAATTTAAATAATATTTTTTAATAATTGCATAATTTATTTTTAATATTATATTTCATTTAAAAAAATGTTATTTTTAAATTTTTTTGAAATCAAACTTGTTTGATTCATAATGATTGGAAAACCTATTTGATTCATAATGATTGGAAAACCTATTGGGGAACAATCACATATCATTTATCTATTTATCTGTCAAGATTTGGAACCCAGGAGGTTTATTTTTTGTTTTTAATGTTTAGATCATTTTTTTACTATTATGGTAGTTTTTTTTTTTGACTTTCTAATCTATTATTTTGGAATTCTTTGGAGCATCTCAACACTATTTAGTTTTCTTAGTTTTCTTGTTAGATCACATCTTTCATATTTGTTCTAATGATGAACCCAGTAGTGGGTTCCAAATGTTGACACATAAATGATATGTGATTATTCTAAAAAAAAGTTTTCCAACTAGTTATTTTATAATATTTAATTGAAATATACATATATCATAATTATATTTTTCCTTTTTACAAATAAAATAAAAGTGAATGGCAAATTTTATTACACATGTTGAAATTCAATATATAAAATATGACATGAGATTAATGCTAAAATTAATAAAAGCCTTAAGTTTGGAACTTATTTATAAATGAATATATAATTTTCAAAAATATTTAAAATCATTTTTTTGTTTAATTTGAAAACAAAATTGATACAAGACCATAAAGCTAAAATAAATTATGAGTTGAGAGTCTTTATTATAAGGCTCTATGAAAATATTATTGTTAAGTTTAGGAACATTAAGGGGTGGTCAAAAGAAATTCGCTGTAATATAGGAATCAAGTAATGTTGTCCCTTATCCCCTATTCTCTCTCGCATTTACATTGATAAGTTAAAATGTTGGTTAGAAGAAGCTAGTTGTACTAACTGGATTCTCTTTAGTATAGATGCCATCCTTCTTTTTGTGATAATGACATTGCTCTGATGGCATGAAATCCTTATGACCTCAATAACCATCTAGGAATTTGTTAAGCCATATATAAACTCCATGTTAACCCGAAAACCCTTTTAGTGATCCCTAGATATTGAGTGATTACATTTCTATTGTTATAATGTTATGTAGGCTAGAACCCCTCATGGTCTCATTTTATTATTACTGTATCCCTTGTCTCTCATATATATATATATACTAAGGAGACCTTGCCTTTGGAACATCAAATATTGTCGTGTTCATTGTATTTATTATATAAGGAGGTTTCCCCCTCAAAGTAGACTGTAATTATTGGTTTCTTATCATTGTTAAGGCACAAGGATCATAACATTTTGCATTAGAGCTCTTGATCCTAGGGTTTCGCTGCTTCAAATAGATCCTTGTGGCATTTTCTCTATAAATTTGTTTCTATGAGGTTTGAGGTGGTGAAACCTAGAGAAGATTGAAAAGACATGCTAAGAAACCTTTGGTTCAAGTTTCAAATATTGGTTCGTTGTCTTGTCGAAGATATGGTCCAAGGAAATTAGAGTTTCTAAATGCTCCTAAATTCTCTCTCAAACAAGTCAATTCGTCATTTTTGCTATAACTTTTTTTCTACGATGCTTCAATAATAATAATAGCAAGGATATGTGACTACTCTAAGACTAGTGCCTTCCCCCTATCACCCTGGGAAAATGGTGTTGCCAACAATGCAATGTCATATTATTGTTCATAAGCATATTTGTATATGAATACATTATAACAAAGTTACAAATACAACTAGGGAGATAATAATGAGGACATGTTGAACCACCCATAAGGAGCCATTGCAAAAAGAATCCTTTTCAAATTGCATTTGGAGTGGAAAAAAACTATTCTTATTGGGTTTTAGGTCTTAGGTTTGGGGATCATAGGAGCTAGAAAAAAAAAATATATATATATATATTGTTTCTATGAGAAGTCATGCTATATAACCTAGTTAGGAATGGAGGGTGTTGTCAGACAATTTCTAGAGCTAGAGAGGAATTGTTTCCATGAGAAATCATGCTACATAACTTAATTTGGAATGGAAGGTGTTGTTACTTATCCTTGTAGACAATTTATGTTTGGGAAATTGTGTCAAGGCAACAAGACATGGAGATTTTTGAAAAGATGGTTGCTAATGGTTAAAGTTGTGTCTTGAGAATAAAACACTATTCCTCTAGAAGTTTAACCGCAAAAGCAAGCATTCAACTATGACAATTAAAATCATTAAAATAGATGATAGAAGAGAAGAGATACTATCAAGCCACATTTACATTCAATTTGAATATAGAAGCTTTATGATAAAGAAAATAAATGCATACAAAACAATATTCTAGTAGCTTAACAATAAATAGACTTTAATTATATGAAAGCACGACAACAATATATAATACTAACAGATTGTCTGCATTATAATCTCAGTGTTGAACATAACATTGCTAAGAGAAATAAGGTCAGATGATTATCAACTTGACCTCTCTATTGTTCCATATAATAAAATATGTTTAGATGAATTGATGATGAAAATAACAACAACAAAAAACACTCACCTAAGATGACAAACTACCATATGATGAAAACAAAATCTTTTGATTAAACTTGGCCAAAATTCCAAAGCTTCAAAAATATTGATTACAAGTTACAATACCAAAATCCTACCCTTCATATGAGTTGATTTCTAAATTTTATACAAAATTACAAATTAAACTAAATATTGTTGCATCACAACAATTTTAGGATTTGAAACTCAAAATAGAAAGAAATAAAACAATGTGCTTATGATGATACACATGTCTCGTAGTTGAGATTTTTCTGGTCAATCTCATAATTTTCTTGGAAGAATATGTATAAACCATTATCAATCCTATCCAACTGGATAATTAAAATTCATCATCTTTCTATAGCCTATGTCTAGATCAGTGCATTTTTTATATATAGGTGTGATAGGAAATAACGTTCTTTGTTGAATGGTGTTGTCATTGATGCTAATGTTAGTCTTTGAACGATCTTAAAATTCATGTGCGGATTACATTGATTGGAAGCTCCAATAGACAAGAATCCTTGGAAGGAAGAGAAGGAATCCAAACCCATGTGGTGTGGTTATGATGCCTCGCGTTTGATGAGGAAATTGGATGAGAATATCAGTGTTTTTCATCTCATGACCATCATCATTTGATTGTATTTGTTATGTTGCTTCCAAAGATAAGTGACATGTCATGTAGGTCTTCTTGGTTGAGGAGATATGCCTTCTTAAAGATGAAGCCCCGAAATTAAGGTGCCCCAAATGAATAATAAAAATTCTACATATGGGGAAAAACCACATTAGTACCAAATTTGTTAATATATGTGAATGTTTGATTGTGACATAAATTATGGTTATTCGATCATATGGAACTAAATCTCAAGGGTTGGTCACATTGATGTTTTTGTTAATAGTCTTGGTCATTTATTTTTTAATTGTATAACACACCTCGTTGAGGAATTTATCTGAGTTGATCACTCTATTACAACAATTGGCTTGTATTTTTAACCAATTGTTGTAGGGTCAGCTCATGGGACCACCACTGGAGTACAAATCTCCATAGCAGAGATTGTAAAGTCATTCAGGAAAGTGAATAAAACACATGTTCAAGTTACAATATCGATGTATTATATATTGGAGCGAAGTCAAAATTAGTTAACAAAGGTCGAGCTCTGTCACAATTAAGCATTGATGAGTCCAGTGTTTCTTAGAATCGAAAGATTCAAAGCCTAAATCCTTTTCATCTGCTTCGTCTAAAGTTGAACATAGATGCTCAGGAGTGCCATATTTCTCCTCAATCATCAAATGTAGTCCTCCATATGTCATCAAGGGCTTCTAAATACTTGGCACTTGGCACTTCTTAAGACTTCTTCATTAGTGACTTGACATATTAATTGATGACATTCTTATGAAACAAGAGTTATAACATCATCATTTGGAACCAAGCATCTCAACAATATTTTCCATTTCAGCTAGTGCCATATTGACATCAATGACAACCTAGATTAACAATCTCCCCCTTTGTCATTTATGGCAATATTCTTGCCCTTTCAACATTCTCTCCCCATTTGACATCAATGGAAAATGGGGTGGCCAAGTACTCCCCCTATCAATTTGCTTCATTTCTTTACGAATAGTAGTTCTTCATAAGTATGTTACTCCCCTTGTCATGGTGCTCTTCTTTCTGGCAATGTGGTCCATGGTAGATGTGCTTAAATTGCTTCATGTGATGAACCAACTCCCCCTCATGAAAGATTACCTGCTAATGATCAAGTGGAATAGATCTTCAATAATAATCCTTCAAATGAATAAGGATTATATTCTTCAAGGAGTGCTCTTGAGAGATGATCTATCATAGAATGATTGTCCATATAGCTCATCAAGGATTTCATAAGACTCATTCATGGATGGCTTCCGTAAGAATGCTTAATCATCATATGATCCCCCTAACTGTATGCATGGTATTCCTTTTGGAATAGTTGCTCCATAAAACTCTTAGATTATTGAAGATTAGGTCAACAACATGTGTTTTTGGCTAGAGATTTCAAGAGATTTTCGGATTATATTTGCTTCCTTCTCCATACTTGTGTAAATTTATTTTCTGGCATAGTTCAATCTTGAGTAGGTGCCCAAGTCAAGTTACAATTACGTGCCATATGTCCAATGTTATGACACTTGAAGCACTCTATGTTGTTCGTGAATAATAATTCATGACTTCTTGCAAAATTTCTTCTTAGATATTGACGAGGAACATTATAATTATCTTTTTAATATGCCCTACAATCGTTTTCCATGTGCCCAAAGTTTGTACAAGAATAGCAATAACCAAGAAATATACTTTTGTACCTAGGAGAAGAAGGTTTCCTTGATGTACTTCTGAAGTCTTTTTTCCTTGGGATCCTTTGCTGATAACCATTTCTTCTTGCATCCTTAACACCATCTGCATTTCTTCTTGGAGGAAGGTTTCTTCCATAGTTGTCTTGACTCTTCTCCTTGCCTTTGCTAGAACTTGCAGCATCAACATTTCTTCCAGGCTTCCTCACATCCTTGTTGTTTGAAACATTAGGATTTGCATCATTCTTACTTAAGGATTCAACTGCATAGCCAAGACCTAATTTATCAAGGGGAGACCTTTGATGATTTAAGTTGTCATCTAGGGTTCGAGAGATTTTCAAGTTCTTATTCAACAAGTCAACTTCCTTTTTATGAAATACAATTTCTCCTTTCAACTTTTCACAATATTCATCTTTCATAACTAGTTGGCTCTTCATTTCTTCCATCATCTTCGTTGCTTCATACAATTGGGCCTTAGGATAAGTGACTTCTAATTTGAACTTGGTGATGTCATCAAACTTTTCTTCTAGTTGGCATACCATGGTGTTTCTCTCCTTTTTTGCTTCATCAACTTGTCCTTCTATGAATGTCAAAGCTTCCATAACCTTATCAGCTCCTTGTGCTTGTTTCCTTGCTTCTTCTAGTTGAGATATAAGGGAGGATACCTCTTCCTTGTATTTACCAATCTCTGCTTCAAGTTTGTTCAAGCTCTTATGCCTCTATTCAAGGTGACTTGACAAGGTATCTTCCCATTTCTTTGCCTTATCCAATTGATTTTTCATGGATATGACTTCTTCATGATACTTTCTCTTGTTTTGATGAAATTCTTCCTTAATCCTGGTGAGCTCCTCATCTCTTTATTGTACTTGAATCTTGACAAGGTCAACTTCCTTCCTTGTCTTGTCTTGGTCACCAACTTGCACTTTCTTCTTAAGTTCCTCATTTTCCTTTTTCAAATTGTTAATCTCTTCCATGGTAGCCATAAGTTTAGTGATGGGATCTTCTTCAAACTCTTTTTCATTCTCTTCATCTTCTAGGTCTTCTTTAGCCTTGATGTTATCACTCTTATCTTCACCTTCCTTGATAGGCTCTTGATTTCCTTCTTGTTTTCCATCATTTTCTTGATTAGAGATCATTATCAATGCTCCTTTTGAGTGAAGATCATGAATTTTATCCCATATGCCTTTTGCTGACAAACATTTTTCAAAATTGGCCTTCATAGAATCAGGAAACCCATTCAATATTGCTTTCATTTTTCTTGTATTATGTTCCTTGGATTCTCATATTATGTTCCTTGGATTATCCATCCATCATGATATCAACAATCACTGATTTCCAAACTTCAATGCCTTGAGTCTTTAAGAAATTCCTCATTCTCGCCTCCCATATATCAAAGTTTCCATTGAACAATGGAGCCTTCATAAATTGATTGACTTCAATTACAGTGGTTGGCAGAGACACGTCTTTAGGAGGATTGGAGACTTTGAGAGAAGGTATTGGCACTGAGACTTTGAGCTTCGCCATTTGTGTTCTAAAGATCAACCTTCAAGCTGTTAGGCTTTGAGAGAAGGTACTGGCACTGAAATCAATTGTTGTAAATACTGAGAGGCAGGTGAATTAGTATTTCTTTTCAATTTTTACTTTTACCAGTTATATCACTTATATTTAGAACACAAAATGAACGATAAGAATAAATGCTTTTATTAATTTCTTTAATAAATCAAGTACAATATATGTAGAGCTCCAACCCTAGGTGAAGACACTAGTATTCAATTTCCCAGGCTCCAACCTATATTTTCTAAACACCAACTTGGACTTCTAAGGCTCCAACCTTGTCAATTTTGAGGCACCAACCTCAAGGGCTCCAACCCTATATCTGATTTAGGCTTCGACCTAGTTTCTTGAGGACTCTGATCCTCTAGGTCTCCAACCCTATCTTATCCACAGCACCAACCTTGAGTTTAGGAGCACCAACTCCAAGGACACCAAACATATATTTGCCAAGCACCGACTTGGACTTTCCAAGGCACCAACCTTGTCAATTTTTAGGCACCAACCCCAAGGGCTCCAACCCTATAACTTCACTTTGTCAAGGTATGTTTGGTTATACTTCACAGCTCCCAA
>APFE031119326.1:21752-61194 GCA_000404065.3 Pinus taeda | reverse complement strand
CTAAAGGAACAAGGTCAGCTGGTTACATCATCTCCTAGACGTTCTCCACTAAAAACTGCTCATAAATGGTCAAAACTGGACCATACTGAAAATCCAGTGCAGAGGGTGCGACACATATCACCTTCTTAGTGTAAATGGTGTGATGCATATTGAATGGCTCCTCTATAGGGTGCGATGGTCGGAATGGACAAATGGCAGGGACAAATTGCGAGGTGGAAGATCATGGAATGTTCTAGAAGCTTCCCCTCTAACACTTGCCTCTCTGTTTTCGACCAGGAATGAGTAAGAGATCATCATTCTCCAAGTGGAATAAGGAACTATCAGAGAGAGGACACTAATCAAGACCCTAGAAGATTCACCTCCCTATAATCATCTATATATGGATCCCTCATCACAGAGATCCAAAGGCTGGAATTTTGTATCTTATAGAGAAGTGTTGTTGGTTTTCTGGTGTACATTCATAGTGTTGGGTGATCTAAGCTTTGCTTGAGGTGAAGAAGGGCTTCCTAGCTGGAGGATGATGCTGGGTCAGAACATATGGTTGTAATCCTCTTGCTACTTTTCATCTTAATAAAGTTATTCTAGTTTTCTTCCATATTCTTGTGTACTTGTTTATATATGCATTTATATGGTTAACACACATATGGTCCTGTGTTATTTATGAATATAGATCTTTGTTTCTTCGATAGTAGTATGTTGCTGTGATTCTATAGGTTCTTTTTGAAGCTGGGAAGATGAGGAAGAAGCGGCGATGCTCTATCAAGAAGGAGAGGAAATCGAGTGCAAGATGAAGGTTGGTCTTCTTGGTTCTCCTCTTGTTTATTTTCATGAAAGAAAACGAAAGTAGACTTTACTTGTTTGTTTCTAAGATAGCCACCCATCTTAGTGGGAATAGTAGCATCCAAGTGGACACTATTCTTGGTAACAGGCAATGGTAGCTTATCTCTGAGGAGAGATGTGGAAACTACATGCCTCTGAACTACATTACAATGAGGCTCAAGGGAATTTTTATTATCGAAAAATAAGAGAAAACCATGAACAACCAAAACCATAACCCGAGGAGATTTAACAACAAGATTTTATGGGCCCCGTTGGGGTTAGTTGGGTAGCTAACTTCCCCAGGCCGTGACTTAGCCAGATTATCTCCGTTTGAAATGCATGATACCACGTTAGAAAGATATCTCCGAGGAATATGATGAAAAAAATTACTTATTAGTAGTTGTTGGTAGTGTATTTCCAAACACAATACCGTTTAGGGCCTCAAAATGGCTTCGAAAGTTTAGGACCCAAAAACTACTAAAAATAGTAAATTATGCTACAATTAAGGTAATTGAAAAATTGAAAGAAACAATGGTGGGGGTCCATATGGAATTGGTGGGTGGACACCAATATCCACGTGGACCATTCCTCCCCCCTTAGGAAGAAATGGTCCTCATTGCGTTGAGTTCCTCCATGAGATGAGGAAACTTTTGCCAAACTTTGTCCCTAGTGAGCTGTTTTTCAATCTCTGATGTGTCTAGTAATGGTGGGAAGCAAGGTCGAGGGCGGTCCATATTAAACACTCGATGCAAGCCAAAGAATGGGGGAATGTTGTGCTTCAAATCATTGTTTCCCACATCTTTTTTAATGGTTTAAAGACCGTATCGGAGTGGTATAAGCTTCCAATAGGCTCTAGCAAGGCATTCTTTCTACAAATGCAACCAAACTTTGTTGTCCACCTGAAAATTGTGTGACACCTAATGTTGATCATGTCACTGCTTGTACATGGCATTTTCTGGAGTTGAGTGGCAATATATCAGCCCGTTGTGTAGAGGTGCTCCAAGAGTCAAATCGAACTAATGCTTGATCTGACAGTTTAGCGGTACTCCTATTGGTGAGGAGAAGATGTCCTTGTATCCTTTCATGATCATATCCACTTTCTTCTGCTATGTGGAGGAACCTTTCCGGGGGCTATGGATGTGGCTACGATCTTCCCCTTACTTTGAGAGTGAACCAAAGAAAATAAATTTCCTAGTCTGGGAGATGATCTTACTACCTTTCTTAGTAGAGATAGTTGGGCACTGGAGAAGGTATGTTATTTTCGTTTACCTTGTTATCTTTTCTTCAATATTCACAACCTTTTCATATAATGAGCTAAGCATATGGTAGAAAATATTATAAACTCTAGAGGGTTTATGTGGAATATGAAATGACTAATAATTACCCTTTTTTATATGCAAAAAGAGGAGAAAATGGAGGATTGTCATCCCAAAGGAAAGAATGACACCAAGTTAACTGTTGTCCCTTTGGCAGGGAACTGCGCTCAAACAAGGCGATCCAAATTGGAATGTAACAACTGGAAAAAGGAAGATGAGATCTCCAATCGGCGCAAAATAACAAGAAGATAACTACAAGTTAACAGCTTGACGAATCCCTCAGGATCCTTTGGTCCTGAGGGATCTCTATCTTAACAATCTGTTACATTGTTAATATCAACGTTTGGCTGTTATAAAAAGGTTAGCACTGTTAGCTTGGGGGAAAGAAGACTATTATTATTTTTATGAAGTTTTCTTCAGTACTTGAACTTTGATGATCGAATCTCTTTGAAGAGCGAGTCCATGTAACTCTGTTTCATATTTTAATAGAAAGACCTGGTTGTTGTTCCATCCTTGATTCTGGAGTAATCTCAAGCGGTGTGCCCTTGGAGGCTAAGGGCCCAGCCCTGGTGGAACACTTTCTCCTGTACCATTATTTCTAATTCGTGTGTGGTTTTCATTATTAGCTCCATTCGATAATCTGATGTGTGTTGCTATTTTACATCACAACTCTGTTATATTTTGTTTATGCTCAACTGAGTAATTTTGTTCTCTGTGACAAGAATGTTGTGTTGTTCATTCTGACTTTGTAACGCATTGTTGTTCCTTTAACCATTGATATAACATTGTTGTTCCTTATAGAATATTATTGTTGTTCAATTACAGAGTAACTGTGTTGTAACATTTATAAGTGGATATTACTGTATTCATCTACAGTTTACACCTAATCATGATTGTTGTTTACCTGGAGTTGTTGTTCCATTACGAATTACAATCATTATTCTTAATAACTAAGATTGATACTTGTTGTATCGAAGTCAGATTATTGTTTCTTCTAATATTAAGCATGTCGTGTGTGATATTTATCTTGGTTCATTGTACATTTATATTTGACTCTAGCTGCTATTCTATATTTCATTTCTGATTAGCTGCCATTCTATTTCCATTTGCTGTCTAATTTGTCTTTACAGTAAAGATTGTTATCTGATTCCTGTAGGATGCAATTGCTGCATTTATTTCCGTAGATTAAGGTTTTGTTGTTCAATTTGATTCATAGAGATAGTTGTTGTTCCATTTCTTTTCATTTGAAGATCATCACTACTTTGGTATGTAGAGGGTTTGAAACTGTAGTGAACATTGACATATACTGTCTAGTTCCCAGTTTGACGATCCTTCTTTTGAGTGCCTTTTTAATTCCATCAGTTTATAGAGGGAAGAGTTACTGTTACTGTACCCTCGAATGATAAATTGCTATAGTTTTCCAAACGCATGATTTGAATTCTAGGTTTCTTTTTGCAATTAGATTTCATTTCAAACATCTGTTTACTCTTGTATTGAGAGCACTATACAACTAGCATTACTCTGGCAAATTACTGCCTCAGACTAAGTACACTCTTTGAAATAAAAAATCATTCCTAGATTGACAATTAATGTAGAGTAAATAGAGGTGAAAAAGACGCTTTTTACTGATCAACATTTTGACGCCGTTACTGGGGAAGAGTGTAACCATTTGCCTCTTTTCCAAAGTAGTGTAAGAACCTATTAGGAAATAATTGGGTTTTAAAAATGGAAGGTAAGAACCTATGTGCGGAGTATGTAATAGACCTGCTCCCCTGCTTGCTTTCCTGCAGATTTGTTGCTGTTTTCTTTGGGTAGAAATTAGTAGTTGATTTGTGTGCATGACTAAGAAAAAAAAGCTTGAAAAAAATCCTAAACCTCTACCCAAGCCTGACAAAGCTAAGGGGCCTGTGACCCTTGGCTGATCAACCTTTATAGATGAAATCCTTAAGGAAGTAGAATCTTAGCCTTCAATGGGGCCTAGAAAGGTCACTTCTAGACAACCTACTAGTTCCCTTCAGGCCACAGGATCACCATCTGTATCCTTTGTTGAGGTGCATAGTCACACCAAAGAGCAGGATTTTCAAGAAATTGAGAATTATAGCCCAAAATCATCGCAAGAAGGGAACCTTAGCAACCTCTATGAAGGAGGAGAAACCGGGGAAACTAAAGAACCAGAATCTCCTCTTGGGATAATTCTGCCATTAAGTAGCCCATATAAGGGAAGTGCTGCAAAAATCATCCATAACGAAGTTGAAGAACCTCAAGATCCAAACTCTCCCCAGACATTAGGAACTCTCATCATCCCAAATAAAGGAAGTGTTGTTAAGGCCATTCATATTAAAGCCAATTCCCCTCATCAACCTAGAAATACCCTCCTAGATATCCCAGAAGATTATTGGCATATATTTGACAAAATGGCCCAAAACCAGCCAAACACCCAAACTTCGACACTGAAATATCCCATTGTGGACATTGTAGCTGATGCTCCTATGAAAGCAATTCCTCTCCAGCATATCCCTACATTTCATGGCCTTACATCAGAAGACCCTGATGCATTCTTATTTGAATTTGATGTGTTGTGTATAGGTTATGACTATACCACCGACCCCCAGAAACTAAAATTATTTCCATCTACACTAAAAGGAGTTGGTTTATGATGGTTTATGGGGTTGGGTGGTGGTTTTATAAATAACTGGGATCAAATGAAAGAGTCTTTTCTAAAAAAATATCAGGATTATTGTGGTTCTAGAGAGTTGAAAGATGAAATATTTCAGATGATGGCTAGACCAAATGAAACATTAGAAGAATATGTCAAGCGTTTTCAGTATAATCTTCAAAGATCTCCTTATGCATCATTACCCTTACCTGATAATGTATTGAAAACTGCATTAATTAGAGGAATGAAGGATCAATGGATCAAAACAATAAACATTATCGGAAAAGGAGATATTTATCAAGAAAACTTTGTTGACATTATTAATTTATGTATCAAGAGTTCAAGAGGCAGCACAAGACTAAAACTAGCAAAACATGATCAGTTTGCAAGAGATAACAGAGTTTCTGCAGAAGGAGCAACTCGTGCAGAAATTGGAAATTTATTAGAAAATTTTAAAACTGACATATTAGGGACTCTGACAACACAACTTGATATTATGCAGTCCAAGCAGAAGCAAGCAGAGGTAGAACAAAATTTGGCAATATTCTATCCTAGGTGTAGAAAAAAACACAGCCACAAAGAATGTCCATTAGATGCAATTCAAATCTACACCATTTGTACAAAAGATCATTCTACAGAAAGTTGTCCCTCACTTCCTGGATTGAAAGCAGTATACAAGGAAGCAGAGAAAGAGCCAGAATCAGTGTACCTACTTAATCAGTGTTGTCAATGGTAGTCGTGAAAATCAAGTATGTTCTCTGATCCAACTTCTTCTTTTCAGCCTCCACAATATCATGCTTAGCAATACAGTACTATGTGGAAAAATCAATCTCCATTCTCAAATTGGTCACAACAACCATTTCCTTCATCATCACCATGGCCAAATCCAACAAGTCAACCCAGTTGGCCAAATTTTCCCTATACCCCACCATATTGGCAAAATAATGTATATCCACCACAATGGTCCCCTCCTACTTCATAGAGTCAAGCCTGGCAGACAAACTGGCAAAGATCGATGAACCAGCCTATAGGAACCATTCCACTCCCTCAACCTACACTGCCAGCATTACAACAAAACCCCCAGTCTAATTTAAGACCACAACTCACATCCCAACCCAACCCTAATCCTAATAACAGACCGATCCAATCTATTCAAATAATTGAAACACCAGACATAAGAACCAATCTAAGGGAGTGTAATGACCTTCAATTGAGATCTGGGCACATCATTGAAACAGAGGAGATAAAACTGCTCAAGTTGAAAATCAGTTACCTATAGAACAACCATTGCAAGAAGAGGATGTGATCAGACAACAAATTCATAATCAAGTAATCACATCTTCTCCTCCATTCCCATAACGATTAATTATACCTCGACCCATACAACATCCTGATTTTGACATTATGGGAGAACTTAAAAATATGTACATAAAAATCCCACTCCTCCAAGCCATCCAGGACATCCCAATATATGCAAAGACCATCAAGGAGCTATGTATAAAAAAACCAAGGAGGAGAACAACAAAAAACCCGACAATCCAAGTAGTTGGTACTTTATTTGACCTATTATCGAGAAGAGAAACACCTGTTAAATATGAAGACCCGGGAAATCCGATAGTAATATTACAAATCCATGGGTAAACTTTTGCAAATGCCTTAGTTGATTTAGGGGCTGCAATTAATATCCTAACAACCACCACTTGTCAGAAACTAGGCATTACATCAGTAGAACCAACCTCCACTTTATTAGAACTGGCTGAGCGATCTGTCGTTAGGCCAGAAGGCACACCACATGATGTCATGGTATCTGTTGATTCCTGGGAGTATCCTGCCGACTGTCTAATAATAAACCCCCAAAACCAACTTGATGGACATCCATTGATTTTAGGCAGACCTTGGCTTGCAACCACTGACACTTATATTAGCTGTTGGCAAGGCAGTATGACCATAATTGGAGGGGCAAATATCAAGAATCTAGCCTTGTATCCTCCAGCTCAGCCAAGTGTCACAATAATGAAAAATAACAAACATCCTATATTATACCTCACTGAGAATATTAGATCTCCATTAACCATAGAAGATGCCCTCGATTTTAAGGATCAAACAAAGGATGATGTCATTAACAACTTTCTTAGCCAGGCTAAATCTAGATCCAACGTACAATGCCAGATGATAGATGCAGCATTTGATAATGAATTAGAAGAGGATCCTCTCAAAGGTACCCATGATCAAACAATACCTACTACCTCTGTATCAAATAGAAAAACTGTAGAAATTGAGCCGGGAAAAAATTTAAACATTAATGGCAACCTGACTTCAGAACAAGAACACAAGCTAATCCAGCTGCTGAGAAAACATAATGAAGCATTTGCATCGGATTATCCTGACATGAAAGGAATTGATACCCAGTTATGTACACACCACGTTTACGTAGAAAAGGATGTAAGACCTATTTGCCAACCACAAAGGAGACTTAACCCTCACCTAAAGGACATTGTAAAAGCTGAACTTCAAAAACTTTTGGATGTGAATTTTATTTACCCATTCTCCAATAGCAAATGGGTCTCTCTGCTTGTGGTGGTACCAAAGAAGAATGGAATATGGAGGATTTGTGTAGATTATAGAGAACTGAATAAAGCAACACAAAAAGACCACTTTCCCCTTCCATTCATTAACCAGGTATTAGATACGTTAGCAGGAAAGAAATTATTTTCTTTCTTGGATGGCTTCAGTGGATACAATCAAATTTAGATTGCCCCTGAAGACCAAGACAAAACTACTTTTACCTATCCTTGGGGAACATTTGCCTATAGAGTTTTACCTTTTGGCCTATGCAATGCCCCTGCCACATTTCAAAGGGTTATCCTCATCATTTTTTCAGATTTAATAAATGAAGGGCTCGAAGTATATATGGATGACTTTACACCATACAGAGATGATTTCGATCCGACATTAGACACACTAGAAAAAGTGCTGCAGCGATGCATTGACACCAGGCTCTGTCTAAGCCATGAAAAATGCTATAAGATGATGAATGAAGGACTTATTCTAGGCCATTATATTTCAGCAGCTAGAATATAGGTAGATCCGACCAAAATTCAAATAATTTTGTCAATACCTACTCCTACCACTCAGACAGAGGTATGCAATTTTCTTGGATTATCTGGTTATTATAGAAGATTTATAGAACATTATTCTCATATTGTTGCACCTTTATATGCACTAACAGGAAATGTTGATTTTGTTTGGACAGAAAAATGTGATCGTGCTTTTGAGAATCTGAAAAAGCTTGTGTCAACAGCCCCAGTACTCCGAGGACCCAATTGGGACCTGCCATTTCAAATTTCATCAGATGCTTCAGACACAACTATTGGAGCAGTCCTTGGGCAGGAAGAAGATAAAAAACCATATGCAATTGATTATATTAGCAAAAATTTGTCCCCTACTGAATTGAACTATGTTGTGACTGAAAACGAATTTTTAGCTGTAATACATGTTGTTAATAAATTTAGGCATTATATCATTGGATATCCTGTTATTTTATATACAGATCACTATGCCATAAAATATTTAGCAAATAAACCTATTACAAATGGTAGAGTAACCAGATGGCTGATTTTATTACAGGAATTCGATATCACAATAAAGGACTGACTGGGAAAGGAAAATCCTGTAGCTAATTTTCTCTCACGAATGCCAAAAACAGTAGATACAGCAGCAGTCAAAGATCAATTTCCAAATGAACATCTATTCGTTGCTACTATTAAAACACACTAGTATGTTGATGTTGCAAATTATGTAGCAGTAGGCAAATTACCAAAACATCTGACTCCCAATGAATGAAAGCAAATTGTCTAGCGAAGTACTCGGTTTTCTTAGATTGGGGGATACCTGTTCCATATAGGGGTAGATATGCACATTAGGAGATGCATCCGTGAAGATGAAATTTTTGACATCTTGAAAGCTTGTCATGATGGACCATGTGGTGGACACTTTGCAGATCAGAGAACTGGGCACAAAGTGCTACAGACAGGATATTATTGGCCCACAATATTTAAAGATGCAACGAAATTCATTCAAGCTTGTGACAACTGCCAGAGAGCAAGACGTCTTGGATAGGCTAATGAAATGCCCCTGAACCCACAACTATTTATTGAACCATTTGAACAATGGGTGCTCAATTTTGTTGGTTCAATTAACCCGTCGTCAAATTAGAAAACATACATTCTGGTAGCAACAGAATATGTCACCAAATTGGTTGAAGCAAAGGCATTGTCTAGAGCTACAGGAGATTCCATCATACAGTTCTTGTTCCACATATTTGTGAGATATGGCCTCCCAAGAGATATAATTATAGATGGAGGACCTCAGTTTTCTGGTAATAAAATTGTTGCCACACTAAAAAATTCTCATATTCAACATAAAATTACTAATCCATACCACCCACAGGCAAACAGTCAAGTGGAGAGCACAAACAAAATAATAGAAGCAATCCTGACAAAAACCATTGCATCACGCAGACGCGATTGGGTTGCAAGACTACCAGAAGCATTGTGGGCATACAGAACAACATCGAGGAGTACTACCAATTATTCACCATACCATCTAGTATTTGGAAAGGAACCCATATTTCCAATAGAATTTGAAATACATACATTATGAACAACACAAGAGGTCAGTCTAGATTTAAACGAAGCCCAGACTAATAGATTACAACAGATCAATGAGCTAGATGAAATCAAACTCTCTGCCCTTCAACATACTGCGTTAATTCAACAGAAGCAAGCCAAATGGCACAACGCCCTTATTAAAAAGAAATTTTTCCATGAAGGAGATTGGGTGCTCCTATACGACTCTAGGTTCTAGGATTTTCCCCGGAAACTTCAGACTCGTTGGCTAGGACCATATGAAATCCAGAAGGTACATGATAATGGCACCATTACTCTAATCACTATTGATGGATCTAGACATACCTTTAAATCAAATGGCCACCGAGTTCGATTATATCGCAAACGACTTACTCAGGGATCCTTCTACCGGCAACTTCGCGAAGACTCCGACATGCAGATTTTGGTTGAGGAAGAGAAATCTTCCTTACCTTGGATCATTGAGTATTTCTACTGCTCCTACACTGTACATAATTTTTGTCTTGTATATATTTTTCAATTGTATAGCATGTGCACCCTTCTGTTCCTTTCGAAAGGAATAACATCTTTACCATTTTGTTGTTCCTTTTACAAGGAATAGCATTTCCATCATTTTGTTGTTCCTCTCCAACACTTGCATTTTTTGTTGTTCCTTTTCCCAAAGGAACAACACGTTTCGTGTTTTGTTGTTCCTTTTCTAAAAGGAAAATCATTTTCTATCTTCTACTGTTCCTTTTTCCAAAGGAACAACATTCACGTGTTTTGTTGTTCCTTTCCGAAAAGGAACAACATTTTTGTGATTTATTGTTCCTTTCCCAAAAGGAACAACATTTTTCGTGCTCTATTTTTCCTTTTCCAAAAGGAATAAAATTTTTCGTTTTCTGTTTTTCCTTTTTCCAAAGGAACAACATTTTCGTGTTTTGTTGTTCCTTTCCCAAAAGGAATAGCATTTTCGTGTTTGTTGTTCCTTTTTCCGAAGGAACAACACATTCTTGTTTCTACTGTTCCTTTTTCCAAAGGAATAACATTTTTGTGTTTCACTGTTAATTTTTCTGAAAAAAAACGACACATTCTTGTTTTTGTTGTTCCTTTTCCAAAGGAATGGAACATTTGTGTTCTTGATGTTCCTTTTCTGAAGGAGCAGCATTCTTGTTTCTGTTGTTCCTTTTCTCGAAGGAACAACATTTTTTCTCTTTTGCACGGCGCGTTTTTTTTTGTTGTTCCTTCTTGCGGAGGAACGACACTGGTGTTTTCTGTTGTTCCTTTTCGTGGAGGAACAACATTAGCATTTTCGTTGTTATTTTTCGAAAAACACAACATTCTTTGCATTTTGCTTGTGCTTGTTTTCTTTGTTGCACAGCAGTTTCGAGTTTTTTTCTACGATTTTGTATATAACACTTCTTTTATCTTTTTTTTTTGTGTGTTTTATCATTTGGATCACTTCTAAAACACAGCTATACACTTGTGCAATGAATATGAGAACTAGAAGATGCTGAAATCGGAAAATTGCATAAAAAGTCTCTATCTTTAGAAGAATTTGCTCTTAATTGATAAGAGAAAAGAAGAAAGGACACATCTATTGATTATCTTGCTGTTACTATTCTACTAATACCGGTATGGTTGGTTATCTTTTATCATGATGGTTCCTTTTAAAATTTCATAATCCTTTTTTACCATTGTTAAAGAATAAGAATGAAGGGCATATTTTTCTATTGAGATGTTAAGACTTCTTCCACCATCCCTACTCTTAAGGAGTGTTGAACCACCCTCTGTGTATAAATAAGGGAAAGTACCTTATAAAAAAAAAAAAGTAAAACATTGACATAATTTGCTAACATGGTTTGTCAATGAAGGATAGGGGGTCTCATTGGGAGATAGCCTACCATGATCATAAGGAAGAAAGTGAAATGGAATTCCCATTATGGCCACCACACTAGGGAGATGATCTAAGAGGCACATTAGAAAAAAAAAAAAAAAAATTCCTTGGAACAGGAGGTCTCATCACGAGCTGGCCTACCCACCTTTCACTCCTTCCTAGTGAATGGCATTATGATTTATCTGGTTACCAAGCCAGCATAATTGCCTCCATTTTGACATTCCATAGTACTTCCCTGAACATACACAAAGGATCATGGTTCCATGGGTGAAATAAACAACTCTGTCAAGGTTATGGACACCTATGGGCAACAGAGCTCTGTTGATGGTATTGAGGTCATATTTTTTTTATACACCAATAGCACTTATTAATCCCTTCTTCTACCTTTCTAATGGATCAAATAACTTTATGAAACAAATCCTTTCGAACCTCTAATACATGAAATCTGTTATAATCAATCATGACAGAAAAAGTTGATCGTGACTGCACTAAACTTTTTGTGCATGTTAGCTGTCCTATCCTCCAAATCTCGCATCATATCACGGCTTTTTCTTATTTATTAAGCGATTCTATAATACATATTGATTTTGGAAATCCAATCATTCTTGTAAACATGACATCTTGGTATACGCTGCTCCTTTCTGACTCTGCATCATGTCAGTTCAGCACGTCGCTCCCTCATTTGACGGTCGAGGACGGCCTATCCCTTTATAGGGGGGGAGCAGGTGACCTCATAATTCACTAGATACATGTCAGTTTTCCATTTGAAGAAATTTTACTCGAGAATAGCAAAGCTTAACGGTATATCTTTTTTCAATTTGTATGGCTTGCTATTTCAAAATTATTTATGCGTTATGCTCTGCAATAATTAGCAAGTAATTTGAACTCTAAACAAGCTTGTTGTTCCATCATTTTTTTCTGTGGTTGCTAACATCTTGAACAGCCTGCTCCATGTTTTTTATAGTTTTCTAAGCATGGGAGGAAGATCAATTCGTAAAGAACCACAGGTGTTGACAGTCTTGGATGTAGCATGAGAAATCCTAACAAGGGTAGTATCGTAATCACCTACAAGAGTCCAACGAGACTGTGGAAATTGAATTCTTATAGAACCTGCAAGAATATCACTCCACGGTAAGAGGGAGACAAATAGCAGTCACCAGCGATATAATTGCAGAAGTTTTAGGACTGCCAACCATTGGATCTATGTGGACTCTGAAGAAGATAAGACTGCGCGACACCATCAAAATATTCCAAGATGAAGGACAGAACCTGACTCGAAGTGGGGAGTTCTACCAGCAGCTTTGGGAGAACCGTGGGCAGAATTGGCAAAGATTATTCAAAATTACATTACCTATGAAGGTAGAAAAGACGTTGTAAGACCATGCCACCTTAATCTTTTAGCTGTACTAAAATAGAAATGCACTGTGAATTTACCTGCATTTTTAAATTCTTTACTACATGATGTTGCCCGAAGCATAAAAAAATCCTGCCATGTAGAATCAATAGTAAGTCATCACGGGTTGATATAGTTGATAGTTAGCTATAGTCTTGCTCAGCAATAGAGCAGCTAGGAAGAGCTAATTTTTACAATAGATAGGGGACTGGCTTTTCCAGCCCCCAAACGAAAGCATACTGCAAATACATCAAATAGACCATTGAAATGGAGGAAACCCATTAGATTGGCATGGATTAGAGGGAGGCTGGAAAATTCCCAAGGGAACAC
The DNA here is from genome assembly GCA_000404065.3 of Pinus taeda. NCBI lineage: Eukaryota > Viridiplantae > Streptophyta > Pinopsida > Pinales > Pinaceae > Pinus > Pinus taeda. Next base: position 48,158 of record APFE031119326.1, on the reverse strand, counting down.
CAGTCAACCGGTCGAATTAGTTGATTCAGGGGACAAGCAACCCCCAAAATTGGAAGGAGGAGAGAATGAAAGAAAATTGAATGATGAGGAAGAAACAGAAGGAGAAACCGAACAATTTGGGCAGGCTGAAGAAGAAACAGAGCAATATGAGGAAAGCTCGTTACAAAATCTACTATGAGCGGATGAATTCACCCAGATTCTGGCCAACATGGGAGGATATACTCAACCTCTTAGCCCACTAAACCTCCATACTGAGGAAGAGCCATAGGAGCACTCTGTTCATGATAAGAGTGCATCTGAATAGTTATGCGACGGGGAAGAAGAAGAAGAGAATCATTCTAGCCATGATGAAAGTGCATCTGGAGAGAAAAATGATGAAGATGAGAAGAGGTACAATTTGCTCCAAGTCATAATACACTTGAAAAATTTGATGAGGAAGAGAAGGGAGAAGAAGAGGTTACTCAGGAAATTGCAGAACAAGCTAGGGTTTCTACCCCTGAATAACCCGATCAGCAGAATAATGAGGAAGTACCCCAAGAGAAAAAACAAGAAATTGGTCAAGAAGAAAGTCTAGGCCCGAGTGCACAAACAGCTGTTCCTTCCAGTCAAACGAAGGAAATCAAAATATTATGACAGGAACAATAAAGACTTCTTAATGTAATCGTGCAACTTCGACAACAAATCAGGATTCTGAAGATGAGAAAGAGAGAAAAAATGACCTCGGTGGTGAAACCCCTTAGAAAAAAGGTCAAGAGGACTCAGGTCTAGCCTGCTGTTCAAAATCAAAATGAACAACTTTCGGCTCTTACTCATGTTGAAATTCAAACAAATGACATAACGGCCTATGATAAGGAAATTCATAGAGAGGCGCAGTCCTCTGAAGAAGTTCGAACCATAATTACGGAATGACGCAATAAGAAGATTCAAGTGAAACTTCTGCCTACAAATACTATATGGGATAGTGACCAGAGGACAATAACCCTACAAGAGGGTCTGATGCAAGCTCAGCAAGCAGTAGAAAAACTTACAGAACAAACTGTCCCACGAGAGAAGTATGAATAATTACAAAAGAAGCTAAGGGATGTCAATTTATCCGAAAGTCAAGCTTTTGAAGGATGGCGAAAGGAAGAAGAAAGAGTCGCAAAGGTAACTCATAGGCTAGATGTAGTTATCAAGCAAATGGATACCTTATGCTCTTTGTACACTGACGTCCTAGCATGTAGAGCCCCTACTAAAAATTATGCCTTATTTCTAATAGAAAGATATTTGCAATTAAAAATTAAGGTTGTCAAAGCAGGAGCTCCTATACAAATATACACAATTGATGATTTCATAAATTGTTGTAAACACTATGGGGTAAATGTTCAGAGATTATTATTCGAGTTCTATTTGCACAACCTTGTGTTAGATCAAGAAACAAAGTAGAACCCTGGCCCTTTCATTGGGGATATTCAACTGCATGCATTTATTTTGTTTGGAGTTAATCAAATAAAATGGCTTAAATAAATAGGAATTTTGTGTTGCTCATTCTGACTTTGTAACGCATTGTTGTTCCTTTAACCATGTTGTAACATTTATAAGTGGATATTACTGTATTCATCTATAGTTTACACCTAATCATGATTGTTTTTTACTTGGTGTTGTTGTTCCATTACAAATTAAAATCTTTATTCTTAATAACTGAGATTGATACTCGTTGTATTGAAGTCAGATTACTGTTTCTTCTAATATTAAGCGCGTCATGTGTGATATTTATCTTGGTTCATTGTACATTTATATTTGACTCTAGTTGTTGTTCTATATTTTATTTCTGATTAGTTGCCATTCTATTTCCATTTGTTGTATGATTTGTCTTTAGAGTAAATATTGTTATCTGATTCCTATAGGATGCAATTCCTGCATTTATTTCCATAGATTAAGGTTTTGTTGTTCAATTTGATTCATAGAGATAGTTTTTGTTCCATTTCGTGTCATTTGAAGGTCATCACTGCTTTGATATGTAGAGGGTTTGAAACTGTAGTGAACATTGACATATATTGTTTAGTTCCCAGTTTGGCGATCCTTCTTTTGAGTGCCTTTTTAATTACATCAGTTTACAGAGGGAAGAGTTACTGTTACTGTGCCCTCGACTGATAAATTTCTATAGTTTTCCAAATAAATGATTTGAATTCTAGGTTTCTTTCTACAAATAGATTTCATTTCAAACATCTGTTTACTCTTGTATTGAGAGCACTATACTACTAGCATTACTCTGACAAATGATCGCCTCAGACTAAGTACACTCTTTGAAATAAAAAATCGTTCCTGGATTGACAATTAATGTAGGGTAAATAGAGGTGAAAAATACCCTTTTTACTACTCAACAGAGATCATAGAGGTGGCGGTAGGAGGGGCTACCTCTGGTATCCTGTATAATGTATTACACAAAGAAATAATAACAGCGCGAGGCCTTGACTCATACACAGCTTGTTGCTTCCACAAGTATGGTTGGCCTAATAATACATCACAAACATCAAGAGGTGCAACATCACATAATACCTCATCTGTGAAGGGCTTGATGTTGTAGGGAAGGCGGCACTGCTGGCAGACTCGGAGATCTTGTCCTTGGTGAAGCCACTTGATGATGTATGGTTATAGGTGTGGTATGGTCGATAGACCTAGCCACTTCACAACCTTTTCTTAAATGAGGCTCTTTTGGCTCCCACTGTCAAAAATGAATTGAAGCGGTGAACCCTTACCCACATTTGTGAGTGGAAACGATGCTCCCCCTCCTCTGGATATTTGGGCTCATTCTTCTAGATCTTAGCGGTGGAAATAGTGGTGCTAGGTTCTACATCAATGATTTTCTTCCCTTTGTCATTCCTCTTGTCTGGTTTTGACCCAGGGTCTGAAGATGTATCGAATTCTGAAGCCTTCAACTCAGACACCAACAACTGCTTATCCCAACACTCACTTGTGCTGTGAGTGGGGCCCTTGTGGAACTCACACCATTTTCATGTGTTCTTCTTTGACTTTGTGGTGCTGTTCTTTTCTTGCAGCTTCGACGGGTTGTCTTAGGTCACGCCACCTTGGCTTTGTCCTTTGTTCTTCGGATTCACAGATCTAAAGTCTTGCTTCTTTTGTTTAAACTTATGCACGATCTTGACAGTGTATCAGTATGTTGTGCCAAGCAAGGAGATGTCTAGGAAATCCATCTTGTCCTGGATGTACCTATGTAGGTAGCCATAATATTTGAGTACCAAATGTTTCTCAAATCCTTGATACCCAACTTCGTGCGAAGGGTATGAAAAAAATTGGTAAACTCTGGCACATCTTGGTCCCTTCCTTGCCGCAGTGTGGTCCACTTTATGTATTTGTCCTCATAGCTCCTCACAATTATTACTGCTCCTTGATGGCGTCCCAAAATGAATTCCAAGTGGGAGCAGCTGAAAACAGTGAGTTTGTACTTTCATCCTTCTATTCACAATAGTTTTCCCACCAATCCTTGACATGGGGGGTAGCTTTGAGAGGACCAAAAGTAATATTTTCTTGGCTAGAAAAATCATGAATGAAAAAATATCCTTCTAGCAAATTAAACCATTTATCTACAGTGTCTGCATCTATTTAACCATTGGATATGGGGATTTCAAAGTTAACTTGTACCTTAAAGGTTATGGCATTTCTAGAGTAGCTATTAGATGTGTCGCACCTAGGTAGTCACTGAAGGATCTAGACAAAGTTTTCCATCATTGCATTCCTTTGTCGTCGAGGGCTTCTTCAAGTAATAATTTTGATAGGATCTCCTTCACCTTTGTCTTCCTTTTCATCTTCCATGCGAGGCCATCATGATTTGTGAGGCTGGTCTTCCAAAGGTTCAGCCAATTCAAGCCTTAACTCCTTATATCCTGACCTCGTTGGAGACATGCAAAGAAAAACAGAGAAACAACAGACTGCTTTGATACCACTAATTTGTATTTAAACAAGAACACAACAAATTACAAAGATAACCATAAATACAAAGATGTAGCAGAAATAATACTTCATTGCATTGATGTAAAATACTAAAATATGCTTACAAACAGAAATGGAAAATAAAATAGCTCGGGAGATGGTACCTTATCTCTGAGGAGATATGTGGCAACTACATGCATCTGAATTATGTTACAATGAGGCTCAAGGGCCTTTTTATTATTGAATCAAAAGAGAAAATCCTAAAAAACCAAAACCCTAACCCGAGAAGATGTAACACCAAGAGTTTATGGGCCCTGATGGGGTTAGTTGGGCAGCCAGCTTCCCGGGGTCATGACTTGGTCATATTATCTTTGTTTGACATGCATGATACCTCATTAGAAATATCTCTCAAGGACTATGATGGAAAAAACGACATAGTAAAATGTTATTGGTAGTAGATTTCCAAAAAAACGTCATTTAGGGCCTCAAAACGGCTCCAAAAGTTTAGGACCCAAAAAAGGTGTAAAAATAGTAAACTATGCTACAATTAAGGAATCTAAAAACTAAAAGAAACAATGATGGTGGTCCATGTGGAATTGGCGGGTGGCCACCAATATCCACCTGGATCATTCCTCCCCCCTTAAGAAGAAATGGTCCCCATTGCGTTGTTCCTCCATGAGATGAGGAAACTTCTGCTGAACTTTGTCCCTAGTGAGTTGTTCGGCAATCTCTGATGTGTCCAGTAATGGTGGGAACCATGGTCAAGGATGGTCCACATTAAAAACTTGGTGCAAGACAAGGAATGGGGGAATGTTTTGCTCCAAATCATTGTTTCCCACATCTTTGTTAATGATGTAAAGACCATATCAAAGTGGTCTGAGCTTCCAATGGGCTCTAGTAAGGCATTATTTTGCAAATGCAACCAAACTTTGTCATCCACCTGAAACTTGTGTGACACCTGGTTTTGATCATATCGTTGCTTGTACTTGGAATTTTCCAGAGTGGAGTGACAATACATCATCCTGTTTGGTAGAGGTGCTCTAGGAGTCAGTTCGAACGAATGCTTGACTTGAAAGTGTAACGGTACCCCTATCAGTGAGGAGAAGATGTCCCTATATCCTTTCATGACTATATCAACCTACTTCTATTTCATGGAGGAACCCTTCCCGGGGACCATGGATGTGGCTACGATCTTCCCCTTACTTTGAGAGCGAACCACTGAGAAAGAAAATAAATTTCCTAGTTTGGGAGATGATCTTATTGCCTTTCTTAGCATAGATCAAAGAAGTTGTGATAGGTGGGGTTGCCTTTGGTATCTTGTATAATGTATTATACAAAGAAATAATAATAGTGCGAGGCCTTGACTCATACACAGCATGTCACCTGCACAAGTATGGTTGGCTTAATAATACATCACAAACATCCAGAGGTGCAACATCACACAATACCTCATCTGTGAAGGGCTTGATGTTGTAGGGAAGGCGGCACTGCTGGCAGACTTAGAGATCTCGTCCTTGCTGAAGCCACCCAATATTGTACGGTTGCAAGTGTGGTATGGTCGGTAGTCCCAGCCACTTCAAGACCTCTACTGAAATGAGGCTCTTTTGGCTCCCACTGTCAACAATGAATTGAAACAGCGAACCCTTTGCCCACATCTATGAGTGGAAAAGACGTTGCCCCTCCTATGGATCTTCGAGATCATTCTTTTGGATCTTACCAGTGGAAACAATGGCGTTGGGATCTGCATCAATGATCTTCTTCCCTTTTTCATTCCTCTTGTCAAAATCTAACTCAGGGTCGGAACATGTATATGATTCTGAAGCCTTCAACTCGACCACCAGCGACTACTTGGCCTGACACTCACTTATGCTATGAGTGGGGCTCTTGTGGAACTCACACCACTTTCCTGTGTCCTTCTTTGACTTCATGGTGTTGTTCTTTTCTTGTGGCTTCGACGGGTTGTCTTGGGTCACCCCGCCTTGTCTTTGCCATATGTTCTTCGGATTCACAGATCCAAAATCTCACTTCTTTTGTTTAAACTTCTTCTCGATCTTGACATTGTATCGGTAATGTCATGCTGAGCGAGGAAATGTCCAGGAAATCCATCTCGTCCTGGATGTACCTGTGTAGGCAACCGCAGTATTTGAGTACCAAATGTTTCTTAGAATCCTTGATAACTAACTTCATGCAAAGGGTATGAAAAGCATTGGTAAACTCTGGCACATCTTGGTCCCTTCCATGTCGCAGTGTACTCTACTTTATGTATTTGTCCTCGTTTCTCCCGATAGGGTAGTACTGCTCCTTGATGGCAAAACGAATTCCAAGTGGAGCGGCCAAAAATAATGAGTTCATACTTTCATCCTTTTGTTCACAATAGGTTTCCCACCAGTCCTTGATGTGGGGAGTGGCTTTGAGAAGAGATAAAGTAATATTTTCTCAACTGGAAAAATCATGAACAGAAAAATATCCTTCTACCAGATTCAACCATTTATCTACAGCATCTACATCTATTTGACCCTCAAATATGGGGATTTCAAATTTAACTTGTACCTTAAATGGTGTGGCGTTTCTAGAGTAGTTATTAGATGCGTCGCCCCTAGGTAGCCATTGAAGGATCTGAGCAAAGTTGTCCATAATCACGTTCCTTTGTCACTCGAGAGCTTCTTCGAGCAAAATTTTGATAGGATCTCCTACCCCTTCATCTTTCCTTTCATCTGCCATGGGAGGTCGTCGAGATTAGCGAGGTTGTTCTTGCAAAGGTTCGACCAGTTCAAACCCTAACTCCTTATATCCTAACCTCATTGGGGACATGTAAAGAAAAATAGAGAAAGAGTAGACTACTCTGATACCACTAATCCAAATTTAAATAAGAACACAAAAAATTACAGAGATAACCATAAATACAGAGATGCAGCAGAAATAATACTTCATTGCATTAATTTAAAAGACTGAAATATGCTTACAAACATAAATGGAAAATAAACTAGCTCGAGCAATGGTAGCTTATCTCTGAGGAGAGATGTGGTGGCTACATGCCTCTAAATTGCATTAAAATGAGGCTCAAGGGCATTTTTATTGTTGAACAATAATAGAAAACCCTAAAAAGCCAAAACCCTCACCCGAGGAGATGTAACACCAAGAGTTTATGGGCCCCGTTGGGGTTAGTTAGGCAACCAACTTCCCAGGGTCATGACTTCGTCATATTATCTCTGTTTGATACACATGACACCCCGTTGAAAATATCTCTTTGACGAATACAACAAATTAAATGACCTATTTGATTTCGCTGGTGGTAGATTGCCAAAAAAAAGTCATTTAGGGCCTCAAAACAGCTCCAGAAGTTTAGGACCCGAAAAACTGCTAAAAATAGTAAATTGTGCTATAATTAAGGAAACTTAAAAACTGAAAGAAGCAATGGTGGGGGTCCACGTGGAATTGGTGGGTGGCCACCAATATTCACTTGGATCAATTTGAGCCCAGGCGGTGATGTTATCCCCAGGTAAACCCATGAACTAGCAGAGAGTTGCATCCTTGAGAGTGGATGGGAATAATTTCAACTTCTAATCATTAGTGGTGTAATCATAAGTTCTTCATATGACAATGAACTCAAACAAGAAATTATCTAGATATTCTGAGGCCAGGCCATGGAAGTGAGCAAGAGTAGAGGGGCTTATGTTTTTCATCTTGGAATCCCCATTGGTTTCTCTGATGGGAAAAGCACCCTCAATTCTTTCTCTATCTCCTCTGTCATTTATATTTTCAACCATTAGGTCAGTTGGAATGGGTTCTTCTTCTTCTTCTTCCCCTGTAGGTTCTTCAAAAATCTCTGGTTGTTTGCCTAAGGGGTCCTCTAATTCACAGCCACCGAACAAGAGGGAAGGTTAGCTATTTGAAGTGGTGGGGTTATTTCATAGAAATTTTCCTAAGTTATCCCTATTCCTACAAGGCATGAAAGAAGTGTTTTTGTTTTATTTTGTTTTTCAAGCTTTAAGACTAATTATAGAATTGAAATGACAAACTGAATTGAAGCTAACTACTGAATGAAGTCACTTGCAGAATGGAAATGAAAGCAAAACAACTTACAACTACTTTTGAAAAAATGAAGCTAATAGCAAAATGAAAGAGATAAGAAATGGAAGAAAGAAATTTAAAATCACATCTACTCAAACACCTCCCCGACAATGGTGCCAAAAAGTGATGAGCACTAGTATTGCAGTAAGAATACTGCAACTCCTGGGGCTACCAACCTTACTTTATAAACCCAGGATTCGTAAAAACTTGGAGGTGATGGCGTTGTATATAGAAATAGATGCAGAGGATCCACTCTTTTTCACTACTGAGCTGGCAATAGACCACTAGGGTTTCTGAAACCAACCTTCTATTGATTTAGAAGAAGTTTGATTACCAATGGAAAAAGGGGAATTTTTCCCTAATTGAGAGAATTGAAGTATTATCTACTGCAGTAATGAAAGATTGAATGAAATGCTTAAAACACACCACTCATCTAGCTATTTGTTAAGATATCTTGCTTCAGAATAATTCTAAACTAACACATATGGAACCCTAACTATCCTAAGCATGCAATCTAATCTAATAAAAACATTTTACTGTTATGCATATGAATGAACACAACAACCTTTTCTTTTTGTCATTTTTATGAAAACATGAATGTTAATTCTTCTTGATTGTATGACAGGTGGGTTATGTGTGGAGAGAGGTGGTTGTGAAGGGTAAGAAGGCTTGAGAGGCAAGAACGGGTCTTCTCCTATCTTTCTTGATGCATTTTTCACAAATCAGCCTCAAAACAGGCCTCTACAGGATGTCCTAATGCACCTACAAGATCCCCTATATTCCTACAGGATCAGGCCGAAAGATTAAGGAGTGATTTAGGCAGTGGTATAGAGCTTAGGGAGGGTGAGTGATGGAAGGAATAAGGAACGGAAGTGGTTCAGATTTCCCTCAGAACTCAAACCAAACTTTCTAGGATGGTTGGATTTGCTCAATAAGCATGGCAAGTTTGTCTTATGAAATGATAACTTGGTTTATGGACTTATGGATGGATGACGTTAGGCTGGGGCCAATAACATGAGATATTATTTCACTCTTGAAACACCTGCAATGCACACATCACTGGCATTTACCTATAAATCATGTCAAAAAAGAAAAATCTCCAATAACATAAGAAAATAGGAATTCATCATTCATTTACCTAGTTCATGTATGGAAATACTTTGTAGTCTATTGTGAAACATCATGAAATCTAATACAAATCTAGAGATAACGGAAATAACAACTGCAAACTATCCTTGAAAACTGAAGATGCTAGCCTAATTAGCAGAAAACCCTAAGTTTATGAAAGATTTTTCGGCGTAAATCACATGATATTTCATTTGTCGACGCGTTTCAAACCAACCAGTATGGTTCATCGTCAGGACAAGTTGAAAGAACAGATCATGCTTCACATGTTAAATAGATAGAGCAGAACCTCCAACGGCTATATTCCTTGACCAGGTAATGGCTATATTGACAACGAATAGATTTGACTGGTTAATTAGGACAGGATTACGGGTATAACCATTATTTAATTAAGTTACTTCGGTTAGTTATATTCTTATTAAAATAAAAGTAAATGGACCCTTTTTATACACTTACAATTATAAGTATATTAAAAAATAAATTTTAACATAAATTAATAGTTAGTTATCAAAGTTATTATATTTAAATATTAGATTAATTAATAGTTAGTTATAATAAAAGTTATTAAATATATAAATATTAGAGTAATATATAAATAGCTAGTTATATTTTTATTAAAAATTAGAAGTGAAAAGGATGTTTCATCACTCATTTATCAATAAATATGTAAAATAAATTAATTATTAAAAACTAAATTAATTTAAATTAAATTATTTAAAAGTTTAATAAATATATAAATATTAGAGGTAATTTAAGGGATATGATAAATAAAGTAATTAAAAAATTATAATTATGAGATTATAAATATATATTAAATAATAAATATAAATAATTTAATTTAAATTAATAGTAAGTATTCCAGTTATTTATTCTAAATATTAGGTAGTTAGTATAAAAGTATAAATGTTACAGAGTAATATAAAGATGTTAAGTTAAGGGACTGTTCAACCACTTATAATTATAAATATATATTAAATAAATTAATTTTAATTTAAAAAAATAGTTATTTATAAAAGTTAATTAAATATATAAATATTAGAGTAATTTAAGGGTTAGAAAGAATATTTTGATATTTAAAATTAATGGTTTATTTAAGGGTTAAAATTATCATAGATTAATTTAAAGATTATTTTCTTTATGTTATTAGAATAAAACAAATAGCATAAATAAGTGCTATTACAATCCATACAACCATATCAACCTCAAAGAACAAAAGCCACAAGAAACAGGAAACCAGGGGAAATATTTTTTAAAAGACAACAACAAAAAGCTTTACATAGGGAGGGGAAGACATGAAGACAATGACTAGGAAGAGAGGGCTGAGACCCAACAACTACTCATCTTCCAACCATCCTCTCTATTGAGATTGTTCGGCCTTTTTCAATCTCAAGTGCTTCCCTAAATTTCCGGTGATGGAATTGGGACACTCTAGTAATAACACTAGCCTCCTCGATATAGACATGATGATTGGTTTTGTCCACATGCTCTGCTAAAGCATAAGACTTGGCTCTCCGATGCTTAAGGTCAGCTTTGTGCTCACTAATCCTTTGATTAATGGAGCGACCAGTCTCACCAATATACGCGGTCCCACATGAGCAAGGAATAATATAAACCCCTTTTGAACTCATTTCGAACCAACCAGAGTGGTTCATCGTCAGGACAAGTTGAATGAACAGATCATGCTTCACATGTTAAATAGATAGACCAAAACCTCCAACGGCTATATTCCTTGACCAGGTAACAACTATATGGACAACGACTAGATTTGACTAGTTAGTTAGGACAAGATTAGGGGTATAACCATTATTTAATTAAATAAGTTGCTTCGGTTAGTTATATTCTTATTAAAATAAAAGTAAATGGACCCTTTTTATACACTTACAATTATAAATATATATTAAAAAATAAATTATGACATAAATTAATTTAAATTAATAGTTATTTATCAAAGTTATTATATCTAAATATTAGAGTAATATATAAAAGCTAGTATATTTCATTAATATAAGTCAAGGAAAAGGTCCATACACTCATTTATAATAAATATAAAATAAATTACTAAACTAAATAATTTTAAAATAATAGTTATAAAAGTTAAATAATATAAAAATAGAGAATTTAGGGATCGATACTAGAGTAATAAAATTATAAGTATGATATATAATAATTTAAAAAAATTAATTAAAATAAATTAATTTTAATTTAAGAATTTATTTATCAGTTCATTAAATATATAAATATAAGAGTAATTAAGGTTATAATATTTTAATATTTAAAATTAATGGCTTATTTAAGGGTTAAGATTATCATAGATTATTTTCTTTATGTTATTAGAATAAAACAAATAGCATAAATAAGTGATATTACAATACCTACAACCATATCAACCTCAAAGAACAAAAGCCACAAGAAACAGGAAACCAGGGGAATTTTTTTTTAAAAGACAACAAGAAAAAGCTATACAAAGGGAGGGGAAGACAGGAAGACAACAACTAGGAGGAGAGGACTGGGACCCAACAACTACTGATCTTCCAGCCATCCTCTCTATTGAGATTGTTCGGCCTTTTTTCAATCTCAAGCGCTTCCCTAAATTTTTGATGATGGAATTGGGACACTCTAGCAATAACACTAGCCTCCTCGATACAGACATGATGATTGGTTTTCTCCACGTGCTCTGCTAAAGAAGAAGACTTGGCTCTCCTATGCTTAAGGTCAGCTACGCGCTCACTAATCCTTTGATTAATGGAGCTACCAGTCTCACCAATATAGGGGGTCCCACATGAACAAGGAATAATATAAACCCGTTTCATGTCCTTGGGGTCGATAGGATCCTTCACTAATCTAAGGGACTTACGAATGGTAGTAAGAGGTCTAAAGGTCGAGGGGACATTATGCTTCTTAAGAATCCTTGCAATCCTATCTGTGATCCCCTGAACAAATGAAAGATGGACACTGGGATTCCGCTCCTTCTTATCTCTTTTAGTTAATGAATTCTTTGCTGCTTTGAGGAAAGCCTTCTATCCCAAGTGCCTACTATAACTATTCTCAACAAAGACATTAAGGAGATGGGATTTCTCCTTTTTGAAGCTCTTTTCATCGGAGATCCTTAAGGCACGAGTAGCAAGGGTGTTGAGAACCCCCAACTTCTGAGCTGGGAAATGGTGGGAACTAGCATGAAGATACTGCTCCATATGAGTTTTCATACGAAACACTCGGTGGGAGAGGGAACCATCACTATTCTTAGAGATAAGAATATCAAGGAAAGGGAGGCAGCCATCGACTTCTTGCTCCTTTGTGAACTTAATGGCTAAGGATTGACTATTGAGATGATCAAAGAAGAGGTCCAACTCCTCTTCGCCATGAGAGTAGATGACATTAGTGTCATCTACATATATTTTCTTATTGTCTTTTAAAAAAAAATTCCCCTGGTTTCCTGTTTCTTGTGGCCTTTGTTCTTTGAGGTTGATATGGTTATAGGTATTGTAATAGCACTTAGTTATGCTACTTGTTTATTCTAATAACATAAAGAAAATAATCTTGAAATTAATCTATGATAATTTTAACCCTTAAATAAACCATTAATTTTAAATATTAAATATTCTTTCTAACCTTAAATTACTCTAATTATTTATATATTTAATTAACTTTTATAAATAATTTATTAAATTAAAATTAATTAATTTTTAATTTATTTATTTTAATATATTTTTATAATTATAAGTGTAATGCAACAGTCCCTTTAACTTACATTTTAAATTACTTCTAATATTTATAACTTTTATAAACTAATACTTCTAATATTTAGATAAAATATAACTTGGATAACTTACTATTAATTTAAATTAATTTATTTTATATTTATTATTTAATATATATTTATATATATTATAATTTTAAAATTACTCTATTATCATACCCTTAAATTCCTCTATATTTATATGTTTATTTAAACTTTTATAAATAACTATCAATTTAAATTAATTTAGTTTATAATTTTTTATTTTAATATTTATTTATAAATGAGTGTATGAAACAGTCCCAGAAGGCTTTTTGAAATATAACATCGATGGGGCATCAAAAGATAACCTGGGAATAGTGGGCTTTGGAGGAGTTCTTCGAGATGAAAATGGAAACATCATCTCCCTTTTCCATTTTCATTTAAGAAAAGCCACCAACAACATGGCAGAACTTATGGCATTGGAGCAATGCTTAGAACTTCTGAAACAGGAAAACTACCAAAATGTGATAATAGAAGTTGACTCAGAGTTAGTCATCAATGCAGCCAAGAAAAATAGCCATGGAACAGGGCCGGATAAGGTTACAAAACATTGGAGGTTAATAAGGGTGCTCCATAAAATTCAGGATCATCTTCAGGGACTACGCACACTTAGATTCATCCATGTCCTTAGAAAGGCCAACAAATTGGTGGACATTCTAGCCAACCAAGGTGTCACCTACAAGGATAACAAAATTTAATGGGGTTGGCTTGCAATGCCACAGAGTGGCCTAAAAGAACTTTTCCATATCCAAGCGGAAGAGGATAAGAGAGTGTATCAGAACAAAACTAAGGAAAACAATACGCAATGAGCAAATTGATGCAGGACTCAATTTTGTGGTCAAACAAGTCTACGGTAGTTAGCTTGCCAGGGGCAGCCTCAGTAACTATGGCTACCACAACAGCGAAAATACCCGGAGGCGAGAGTTTGGTTCTCACAGTTAGGGAAAAGGATGAGAAGAATATTTGATGGCCCTGTTCGGGCGACATCATTTCACAAATTTTTCCAACATTGGGAGTTAAAACCACTTCTAGGGTTGTTTTGGTGCGATCGCGCTGCATTCAAGCTGAAGGCAATTTCGAATTCAGGGTAGTGATACCATACAACTATTGACACGTGGATGAGGGCAGGGTATGGAAACCACCCTCATCGCACATTAAACATCGGTCATTTCAAGTGAGCGATCATCAGTGATGCCGTCCGATCCTTGCAAGCCCTTTCAACGATTAGGATGGTGTGAGTGGTTTAGCGGGATTGGGGGATTAAACATCTAGCTACTTTTTGGAGCGATAAGCATCTCCACCATCAAATTTAAGTTGTATCATGGATGATAGTATTTTTGAGGTAGGCTAAAGGTTTGCTGACGCGGGTATCAGTCGAGAGGGTTCTTGTGCCCTATGACTCCAGTCGCTTGGTTTTGACAGTTCTCAAACGTGATTGGCAAGCACGTTTTGAGGTCGGAGGGCCTAGATTCTATAGGAATTTTTTATTTGGTGACCTACACCACTCTGTGGGAAGGAAACGCGTATATATTGTAAACTATGTTTGATTTAATGAAATAGAAGGCATGACTCTTGCTTCAGCAAAGAAAGAGTGTATGAAATAGTCCCTTTGACTTATATTTTAATGAAAATATAACTAGATATTTATATATTACTCTAATATTTATATATTTAATAATTTTTATTAAACTACCATAATTACTCTAATATTTAGATATAATAACTTTGATAAATAAATATTAATTTAAATTAATTTATGTCATAATTTATTTTTAATATATATTTATAATTGTAAGTGTATAAAAGGGTCCATTTACTTTTATTTTAATAAGAATATAACTAACTGAAGTAACTTATTTAATTAAATAATGGTTATACCCCTAATCCTATCCTAACTAACCAGTCAAATCTAGTCGTTGTCCATATAGTTGTTACTTGGTCAAGGAATATAGCCGTTGGAGGTTCTGCTCTATCTATTTAACATGTGAAGCATGATCTGTTCATTCAACTTGTCCTGATGATGAACAACACTGGTTGGTTCGAAATGAGTTGACAAATGAAATATCATGTGATTTACACCGAAAAATCTCTCATAAACTTAATATAGATCACAGAAGCCTCAATTCAACAATTGAATCCCTGCACGAAAAAGCCATTGCAACTAAGGTTCACCAACTTGAACAGGAATGCTTGCAGGTTTCGAAGTTGAAGACAGATCTGGTGTTTCTTAAAAGATGCCGAGACTCCTCTGCCATCCTGGTCTTCGCCCAAATTAATCATCACCTTCATAATCCCCTGAATCATCAGGTTTTCCTTAAAGCTAGTTTAGCTTTAATAAGAGTTGAAATCAGCAAGGTCAGAAGATCTCTAAATCTTCTCTCTCGCAATCTTATGGGATTGCATTTATATCTTGCGGACCTATTTTCTACCTCACTTTGGGCCAGAATCAATGCTTGTTCAGCCTTAAAGTCCTTGCGGCTAGAGGAAATTCAGAAGCTGAAATAGTCTTTGAAGTTTGAAAAATTAGCTTCGAAATCTTTTGTAGCCTCCCATAGCCGGGTCTCGGCTGACCAGAAGTCTACGCTCAGGGATTGGTTAGCATGTGAGGTTTCTTATTTATTACCTCTGCTTGAGGTTAATGAAAGCTCTGTAAGAGCCAACACAGAAGCTAGCTCCTCTGGCAAGCTCAGTCCGCTCGGTTCTTCTTCTGTTTTTCTTGGTTCAGGCATTGCGGAGAAGAGTGAACAATCTGCTCTCTGCCCAGCAAGTAATCGAGGGGCTCGTTCTACCCTTAGATCCAATATTCCTCTGCGTGAGGTTGTAGTTAACCCCTGCCTACTGGTTCTGGTCAATGGACTGCTTAATGGTGTTGCATGTAGTTCCTTTTCATCGAATGGTGGGAAATCACTAGCATCCATTGATGGGTTTCCATCCACAGATTCTGCCCTAAGCGTTTCTTACCCATTCAATGCATCGAACCATGCCATTAAATAGGTCTCATTCAATCCTATAGTAAATTGTGGTAGTTTACCTCTGCGTGGTTCAGGCACGTAGGTTCCGATTGAAGGAGTACATGATAGCATTGAGTACGGAGTTAGTTTGCCAGTATCCTTTGCTAGGTATCCAACGAAGAGTTCTTCCTTCTGCTTTTCTGATCATTATAGTACTTTGATTCATGCTAAACCAATTCAGAGCTACAGGTTGGTTCTTGTCGTCGGTATGGGCTCTAACCTCCCCTTGCATTGTTCTCTTTGTGATTTAATGTCTAATATTAATATTAATTATAATAATAATATTAATAATAATAATAATAATAATGTTAATAAGAATAAGAATAATAATATTAATATTAGTTATAATAATAATGTGGGTGTTAACAATACTAATAATAATAATAATGAAGAGGACGACGTAATTAATTTTAGTTCTAGGAATAATAACATAGAAAAAAGGTCGGCGGAGGCGGCTGGTTGGTAAAGTCGGACTCGTCATGATGGTGAGGTCCTGTGCTCAAACCCGAGCGAGGGCGTTGACTAGTCGCGAGAAAAAGCTTATCCTGGGCCAAGCCCGTCCACCTTTTTGGGCGACCGTTAGGGTTTAACAGTTTGTTCTAGTTTCAGGCTCAGCCCGTGGTCTTCTCAGCAGTAGTTTACCAGCTCTTATGCTGGTGTCTATGAGCACTATCGCGGTTGATTTTTTCAAGAAACTAAGACATTCGCGGGGTTGGAAGTTGTCTTCTCACACCTCGAAGCCCTGCTTCGATAGGGTCAAGTGCTGACCAACAGCATGGAAACGGAGGGGTCCAGTGGGGCCCCTACTTTCAAGCAAATAGTTATGCAAAAAAAGAAGAATGATAGAAAGGAAGGGGTCAGGATCTCAGGGCTGGACAACAGCAAGCAACCTGGCAGAGGAAATAAGGATCAACCTCAAGGGAACACTGACAAGACAAAAGAAACAACGCAGAGCACAGGCCCAAAGACTGATAACCTAACAGGAGCTAAAGACAAAACTCCTTTAATAATCAACTCTTCAGAAAACGAGAAACGACAAGGGGATGATGAAAGGAAGCAAATAGAGGACAAACAAGGCAGGCCGGAAAAGGAGGGGGAACCCAGTTCAAACCCCAACACACTCTCCTCAACCAGTGGAGCCCGTAAACCGAAAAAGACCAATAACTTACGGGTAGTTATCACTGACCCAGAGATTCAAGCTTACAGGGAGCATATGACAGAACGAGCCATCATATGCAAATTTATGGGTATTTGGCCGTCTGAAAAAGCTCTTTTTTATTGGATCAAACTGCATTGGAAACCTCGAGGAGATGTTAAACTTCACCTTGGAGCCAAAGGCTTTTTCACTGTAGTCTTCTCTAACCTCGAAGACAAGGACAGAATTTTTGAAGGTGGCCCTTATTTCATGGCTTCAGCAGGTCTGTATATGAGACCTTGGAAGCCAAATTTTACCCCGGAGAAGGAGTCTTTCACCCAAGTCCCAGTCTGGATTCGCTTATTCTCTCTTCCAATAGACTATTGGGGTCTGAATGCACTGAAACAAATTGGTGACAAGTTGGGCACATTCATCAAAGCCTCTGAAGCGACTCTCCAGAAGAGATACACATCTTATGCCCGGATTTGCGTTGAAATGGATGTCTCTGGGGCACTACACGAAGGACTATGGCTAGAATACAGGGACGAGGAATACTTTCAAGATATAGATTATGAGCAGATTCCCTTTCGCTGCCGAAAATGCCATTAACATGGGCATCTGTTAAGGGATTGCCCAAAGATCAAGAAGGAGCAAGAAACCGAATCAGCTCAAGCCCACAAAGATACAGAAGTCTTCATCAAACCCAAATCCAAACACAGAGCAAACAGACGAAAGAATATCAGAGGAAACGTGGAAAGAAACATCCATAAAAACCCGTTTGTGCTCCTAGACCCTGAAACTGGATCAGAGGATAAGCACAAAGCCCCAACATCAGGGGTAGAGAACGAAGAAAAAGAAACACCCACAGGGAAAGACACGCATGAGGAGAACTTCAATAATGAGGTTCAAATGCAGGAGAGAACAGAGGACACTGAGGAAGAAACTGATATGTTAACCAGTGATGGAGGCAGCGAAGAACAAGATTGGGAGAATGCGTTAGCAAGAGAAGGTTTGAACCTGCCAGCAATAGCTGAAAACTGGAAAGCCAGAGGGATAGAAAAAGCGTCGGAGGAAGAAGTCAGAATAGTAAATGACCTCTTCATAGCAAGGCAAAGAGCAGTACTAGAAAGGCAGAACAGGAAGCTAGGTGTGGCGAAAGGCAACAGTTCACAGTCAAAAAGTCCCTTGTGGAAAACATCCAGTTCCAAACAAAAGAAGAGAAGAGGT
This sequence comes from Pinus taeda, assembly GCA_000404065.3. Taxonomy (NCBI): domain Eukaryota; kingdom Viridiplantae; phylum Streptophyta; class Pinopsida; order Pinales; family Pinaceae; genus Pinus; species Pinus taeda. Next base: position 29,881 of record APFE031119326.1, on the reverse strand, counting down.
CCGAAAACATGTGGTGAAGCACTACAAGAGTTAGGCATGATTATGATAAACTCAGGGAAGATGAAGGCACTCATCGCCTTCCAGTCCTTCCAATAAAACTCAGTTTTCTATGAAGATAATCTCGTGGAACGCCAGAGGGCTCAACAGCAAGGCGAAATACAGGATTTTAAAGAGAAAGATCCAAAATTATAAACCAGAAATCATGTTTTTACAGGAAACTAAATGTAGCAGCCCCAATATCAACAATCTTTGCAGAAAACTGGGAAGTCATATGGAAGTCCTAGAAAATGAAATTCAAGGAATAGAAGGAGGCCTCACAACCATGTGGGATTCAAGGGAAATCCAGATGCTATTGGCGGAAGTTAACAAGCACTTCATGGCGGTGGAATTCCAACCCATAGGTAATTCTGGTTCCTTCCTCTGTGTCAATATTTATAGTCCTCAGAAACTAGAAGATAAGATATCATTTTTAGAAACTCTATCTAAAATTATCAGAAGGTATCCAAGATCAAAGTGCATTATGGGGGGTGACTACAATATGATAATTACCCTGTTGGAAAAAAAAGGAGGTCTCAGAAAACTAAACAGAGATGCGGAAGCCTTCGCAAACTTCATTGAGACAGACAAACTTGTTGATGTCTTCCCCAAGAGTGGCTCCTTCACTTGGAACAATCGAAGGGGAGGTGACAAGCTAATAGCCTCCCACCTGGATAGATTCTTAATCTCAGAAAGCATCATAATGGATGGCATCACAATAGAATCAGATATCCTTCCCAGTGGGGGGTCAGATCACTGGCCAATCTCGCTCATTGTTGAAGTTTCAAGAACCCCTAGGAATAAACCCTTCCGGTTTGAAAAGTTCTGGTTAGACCGCCCCAACTTCCTTGAAATGGTAAAGAAATGGTGGTCGGAACCATTGGAGATCAGTGGATCCAAAATGTTTAATCTTCAAAAGAAGTTAAAAATAACCAAACAAAAGATAAAAGACTGGAACATATCAGTCTTCGATAACATTCTCCAGGAGAAGATAATTCTTGAGAACAAACTGGAACAGATCCATAGAGAAGGTGCAGCAGGAAACCTCAATGCCGAGGCTTTCGAGCAGGAAAAAACTCTCTCGCAGCAATGGCACAAGCACTGCTCTCAAGAAGAGACTCTATGGAGACAGAAATCAAGAATCCAATGGTTAAAAGAAGGAGAGCTGAATACTAAATTTTTCCACAGATCGGCGCTAGACCGTAGAAGCAGTAATCGAATTCTCGAACTGAAAAACAACACAGGGGAGATCCTAAAAAGCCACAACGACATATCTGCGCTGCTCTCGGATCACTTCAAATAAATTGCTCAGGAACCTCACATAAACAGAGAGGAGGCCATTAAGGAACTAACAGCAGCCATCCCGAAGACTATAACTGCAGATCAGAATTGGGCTCTATGTAGGGAAGTCTCTTTGGAAGAAGTAGAGGAAGCAATCAGGAGTATGCCCAACGATAAAGCTCCAGGTCCATATGGGTTCACCATCAATTTCTACAAAGCCTGCTGGAGTATTGTTAAACAGGATGTGTGGGAGGTGGTGGAAGACTCCAAAAGTTCAGGAACTATTCTAAAATCCCTCAACTCCACCTTTCTTGCACTCATACCAAAAGTTGAAGAAGCCAAAACTCCTGATAAATTTAGACCTATTGCATTATGTAATGTAATATACAAGATTATATCAAAAGTTATAGCCAGCAGATTGAAGACGATTCTCCCGGGCATAATCTCAGAAGAGCAATCGGGATACGTGGAGGGCAGGCAAATTCTCGACAACATCCTATTAGCATAGGAGGTGATTCACTCCCTACATTCAAGGAAAGAGGCAGGCATGCTCATGCAATTGGATCTCTCAAAGGCTTATGACAAAGTCAGTTGGAAATACCTCGAAGCTGTTCTAAAAGCTTTTGGCTTTTGCAGGACTTGGATCAAGTGGATATGGCTCTAATCAAATCTCCAAGATATTCCATCCTTGTCAACGGAGCTCCCTCTACACCTTTTTCTCCTTCCAGAGGAATCAGGCAAGGAGATCCCTTATCCCCTTTTCTCTTCATCATCCTGATGGAAGGCCTCAGTCGAACCATAGCCAAGAAGAAAGCGGAAGGAAAAATGAAAGGTCTTCAGCCTATAATATCGCTTCCGGCCACCACTCATCAACAGTTTGTCGACGACACCATGTTACATGGAACTCCTACGGTGAAGGAGGCAGTTGCTTACAGGGATACCCTAGATCTCTTCAGCCAGGCCTCTGGTATGGAAATTAATTTCTCTAAATCTACTATTTTCTTTTTCAACACCCACCCAGCTGTTCAATCTCACTTAGCCCAGCTTTTAGGATTCAGGATTGGCTCCCTGCCTTCGAAATACTTGGGAGCTCCCCTAACTCTCAAACCATGGAAGAAAGAGCATTGGGAGAAAATTCTAGCCAACTTGAAGAAAAGATGCTCACACTGGATGAACAGAGCTCTTAATTTGGCGGGCAGACTCATCCTAACCAAATCTTTCCTTTAGGCCATTCTGCAATATCTTCTCTCAATGCTCCCTGCTCCCAAAGGTATTCTGCAACAAATAAGAAATATCCAATGATCTTTCCTTTGGAGTGGTAATGGTGATAAGAAAAAGTGGGCTCTAGTTGCCTGGAACAAACTCTGCATGCCGAAATCAAGGGGGGGATTGAATCTAGTTGATCCAGGGGTGGTCAACCGAACATGTGGAGCTAAATTATGGTGGAAATGGATTGAAAACCCTACCTTACCATGGGATAGGCATTGGAAAGAAAAATATGTTCCGGATTGTGACACTCAAGAACTCATTAGACTACAGGAAACCCCGGAAGGCTCACCCATATGGAATCATGCCAAACGAAACAAGAGTCTAGTTCAGGATAACAACTTTTGGGAAATTCGTAATGGCAGGCTAACTTTGTTCTGGGAAGATGCCTGGCAGCAGCTACCCAAACTCGACTCTCTAGAATTTACAACCATAAAGCAAACTTATCAAGCTCAGGGCAGATACAAAGTCAATCAGTATTGGCATCAACACAGTACAGAAGATAATTGGAGGGATTGGATAATCTTTAATCCTGAGAACACAGAGGTCAACAACCATACAACTCAACATTTCAATGAGCGCATCCTAAAAAGAAAGATCAGTAAAATTGAAGAGGATGACAAACTCAGGTGGGGTCTCAAGGGTAATGGCAATTTCTCACTAAAAGAAGCCAAAAATATATTAGAAAAGGAAGAACAGGGAGAGATCCTGCCTTGGTGCAGCAAAGTTTGGGATAGCCTTCTATGGCCCAAGATCAGAACCTTCCTCTAGCTTCTGATGAGAAATAAGATCCTAACTTGGGATAATCTGTGCAAGAAAGGTTTTGAAGGACCCTCTCGGTGCCCTATGTGTTTGGAGGAAGTGGAATCACTGAATCATCTTTTCAACACCTGTGAATGGGCCTCTCAATTATGGTGCTGGATGGAATGGATCCTCAGCAGTTCGGATCGAAAGATAGATTCTATTCACAGCACTATTCTGAATTGGAGAACAGACTTCTCTGGGCTACAAAGAGTCAATAGTATACGGAAATCGGCACCAGGGTTTTTACTATGGTCTATCTGGAAGGAGCGTAACTGAAGAATTTTCCAAGATGAATACAGGAACATGAATTTCTCTAAAGACAACATAATTACCAACATCCAGCAGTTAATTCAAACCAAATGCAGAGTGGAGAGCAATGAAAAGCCTACAGCACTGGACTTACGTATTTTTAAAACCTTCCGGCTGGAGGGAACCATCAGTCACATTGTTCCGCAACACAGAATTCAACCACCCTCATAAAGCGATAAATGGCAATGCCCACTGGATGGTGGTCTCAAACTGAATTTTGATGGGGCGTCGCGAGGCAACCCTAGCATGGCTGGTATCGAAGGTGTTTTACGTAACCAGCATGGAGATATTCTGCATATTTACTACAAAGCGCTTGGGGAAAGTACTAATAACGAAATGGAATTTGCAGCCTTGGAACATGGTCTTAGAACTGCGAATTCCCGAGGCCTCCGTAACCTAATTGTGGAAGGAGACTCCTCTCTGGTCATTTCCACAACTCAAAAATTGCAGCGGGGGATAAAAGCAAACAAGGCCATTAAGCACTGGAGGTTAGCCAAAGTAACTGAAAGCATTCCAGATCTCATGGGGGGCATGCAAGGTCTAGTCTTCCAGGTGATACGACGTCGAGCAAACAGGTTGGTGGATTACTTGGCGAACTGTGGAGTAGACAGTCAGGGAAGAGGATGGGACAGTTGTTGGGAGGAGGTGAACTGTCCAAATTTGAAAAATAGATGTACACAGCTGGCGCAATAAGACGTGAACAACACCGACCGGGCCTGACCGGCAACGGTTTATCTAACCGGCTCCGTCAAATGGAAAACTGGAGCAACAAACAGGTAAATCATCACAAGCACGGGATGATTGGACAGATGAAATGGCGGTCTTCAGTGCGGGGCAGAACCAAGCATGGGAACCATCAACAGGGTTCATGCTATGAGGTGATCCGTAAGAACCGTTCGGGAAGAAAGGACAGTCACCTCAAGCATAAGAGAAAGGCAATCAGAAATTCTTATGCGCCTGCAGGTAAAGATTATGAGAAATGTGAGAACACCCTCAACATTAATTGCAACAGTACCACCTCTCTCGTCCGAAAGGAAGGCCACTCTCTGGAGAATTCTATGGCTTCAGGCTATTTAACCAGGGGGTCGGACGCGGTTTCCACCACCTCAACCCTTAGTTCAGCCAGCACCAACAGCAAGCCAGTTAGTGAAAGGTTCTGTCGTAAGGGGTTTCATAGGTACAGTATGGATGCGCATAGCTGTAGATGCGCGGTGGCCAACCAAGATCTACGCAATGCGCAGAACATGTATGTTACTCGAGCCTCAACAAGAAGCAAACGAAAAATCGCTGAGTTGGAGGCTAAAGTTAAACAGGAAGAAGGCAGCAAGCAGGAGGGAGCATCAGCGGATGAAGTTGATTGGCTGTGCGACCGGGGGACTCCAGCTAAAAGAGCAACTCAGCTCACGCGTACTAAGGCAGAAAGTTGGAGGATAAAGACTCTCCTGGCAAAATCCTTGGAAATGAAGGAAGCTGATAAGCAGAACATTGAGAAGGAGCACCCCGCCCCAAATAATCAACCTGGTAATCCTTCCGCCAGCCAGGAGTCCTTGGACCGTAGGATCTCGGCTGTTCAGGAAGGAGTGGAGATGGTCAACAAGAAGGTTACCCTGCTCATCAGGTTGCTCAGGCAAACTATCAGCCCGGACCCCTTGGTGCAGGAGAAAAAGGTGAAGGAAGCCCATAACTTCCAGTCCATGCAGGAGCTGCAAGACAAAGTTGACAAACATTTCCTCGACATGGGTCTGGACATTGCTAGCAGGATGGGTGGCTTCCCGCGTCCGGGTGGGCTTCCTTAGACCCCGGTCTCACGCGGCTCAGTTTTGACTGCTTCGGCTTTTAGCCCGTCCTTCTGGTCTGTCTCATGTCTTTCTGTGTTATGTGTCGAATTCGGGTCTTTGTTTAGTCTTTATGTCTAGGCCTTATAAGTGCTTCAGGTTAAACTTCCATTTTTGACAGATTTTTGACGCTATATTTCTATGCTCTTAAATCAGCCGCCCTGCGTGGTGAGCTTTCCAGTTTTGATAAAGCCGCTTGTTGGTTTCTTTTGATTATGGTAGCTCGTCTTCAATGCCTATGCACTGCAAGGCTGTAATGGTTTACTCTGGTTTCTGTCTGCCGATGCAGACTCTCTGTAAATTATTTTCCTTTTTTCTAATATAAACACATCTGACTTACAAAAGAAAATAACATAGAAAGTAGTAGTAGGATCATTAATAATAATAATAAGTTAAAATTTCTTAACATGAACAATAATTCTAAGTTTAAGAAGAATCATAGTTTAAATAAGTTTAATTCTCCTCCCCCTCCTTTTCTAGTAATAAGAAGGTTGTCAATTTGTCTAGTTTCTCCTTTCCCCCTTCTGTTTTTAAGGTTTAGGTAAAGGTTTAAATTTTGCCTTGGCCGCTAAGAAGATCCCGGTTGATGACATTATTTGTGACATAGAATTTGGGATTCATGGTTTACCTGATAGTATTAAAAACACTATTAGGCAGGATTGTGTTGTTGTCCTTAGGAAGGCTAAGCCTCCTAAGAGCAACCTTAGCAGGGATGAATTTGAAGCCCTAAGATCCTTAAATTAGAACAAAGACATTGTTGTTCTGAAAGCTGATAAAGGTGGGGCTACTATCATTCTTAACAAGGAAGACTACCACAATAAAATGTTGGAGCATCCTCATAATAGTGGAAGCTATAGCAAGCTTCCCAAAAACACGTTAAAGAAGATCTCCAGGAATGTGGCCCTTGCCATTAAATCCAGTAACTCGGTGGGTCCCTTACACAATAAACTCATTGAGAGCAATCCTATCACTCCTAGAATGTATGGTCTCCCTAAAATTCATAAGGAAGGAGCTCCCCTTAGGCCCATGTTCAACACTATTGGAGGTCCTATCTATCTTCTGGCTAAGTTCCTTGCCTTGAAGCTTAAATCCTTAGTTGGTCCTACAGGGTCCTTCGTTAAAGACTCAGCTTCTTTTATTGAGGATCTCAAGGACATTAAGCTGGACTCTCAAGACATTCTGGTCAGTTTTGATGTTGTTTCCTTGTACACTTGCATCCCTATAAATGAGGCCATGGAAGTGATCAACCATCTAACTAATCCTGATATCGTTCGGTTAGTTGAGATCTGTCTCACTTCGACCTTTTTTAGTTTTGAAGGTGAGTTCTTTGAGCAAACTTGTGGGGTTGCCATGGGCTCACCCCTTTCCCCTATTGTTGTGAATCTTTTTATGGAGGATTTTGAATCCAAGGCTCTAAACTCAACCTGCCTCCTACCTAAGCTTTGGAAAAGATATGTAGATGACACTAATGTCATCTGGTCTCATGGCCAAGAGGAGTTGGACCTCTTCTTCGATCATCTCAATAGTCAATCCTCAGCCATTAAGTTCACAAAGGAGCAAGAAGTCGATGGCTGCCTCCCTTTCCTTGATATTCTTATCTCAAAGAATAGTGATGGTTCCCTCTCCCACTGAGTGTTTCGTAAGAAAACTCATACAAAGTAGTATCTTCATGCTAGTTCCTACCATTTCCTGGCTCAGAATTTGGGGGTTCTCAAAATCCTTACTACTCGTACCTTAAGGATATCTGATGAAAAGAGCTTCGAAGAGGAGAAATCCCATCTCCTTAATCTTTTTGTTGAGAACGGTTATAGTAGGCACTTGGGACAGAAGGCTTTCCTCAAAGCAGCTAAGAATTCATTAACTAAAAGAGATAAGAAGGAGCGGATTCCCAGTGTCCATCTTCCATTTGTTCAACGGACCACATATAGGATTGCGAGGATTCTTAAGAAGCATAATGTCCCCTCAACCTTTAGACCTCTTAACACCATTCATAAGTCCCTCAAATCAGTGAAGGATCCTATCGACCCCAAGGACATGAAAGGGGTTTATATTATTCTTTGTTCATGTGGAACCCCCTATATTGGTGAGACTGGTCACTCCATTAATCAAAGGATTAGTGAGCACTTAGCTGACCTTAAGCATAGGAGAGCCAAGTCTTCTTCTTTAGCAAAGCATGTGGAGAAAACCAATCATCATGTCTGCATCAAGGAGGCTAGTGTTATTGCTAGAGTGCCCCAATTCCATCACCGGAAATTTAGGGAAGTGCTTGAGATTAAAAAAAGGCCAAATAATCACAATAGAGAGGATGGATGGAAGATCAGTAGTTGTTGGGTCCCAGCCCTCTCCTCCTAGCCATTGTCTTCCTATCTTCCCCTCCCTATGTATAGCTTTTTCTTGTTGTCTTTAAAAAAAAAATTCCCCTAGTTTCCTGTTTCTTGTGGCCTTTGTTCTTTGCAGTTGATATGGTTGTAGGTATTGTAATAGCACTTATTTATGCTATTTGTTTTATTCTAATAACATAAAGAAATTAATCTTGAAATTAATCTATGATAATTTTAACCCTTAAATAAACCATTAATTTTAAATATTAAAATATTC
>APFE031119326.1:0-21079 GCA_000404065.3 Pinus taeda | reverse complement strand
GTATAAAAAGGGTCCATTTACTTTTATTTTAATAAGAATATAACTAACCAAAGTAACTTATTTAATTAAATAATGGTTTTACCCCTAATCCTGTCCTAACTAACCAGTGAAATCTAGTCATTGTCAATATAGTTGTTACCTGGTCAAGGAATATAGCCGTTGGAGGTTCTGCTCTATCTATTTAACATGTGAAGCATGATCTATTCATTCAACTTGTCTTGACGATGAACCACACTGGTTGGTTCAAAACGTGTCGACAAATGAAATATCATGTGATTTATACCGAAAAATCTCTCATAAACTTAATATGGATCACAGAAGCCTCAAGGAATATAGCCGTTGGAGGTTCTGCTCTATCTATTTAACATGTGAAGCATGATCTATTCATTCAACTTGTCTTGACGATGAACCACACTAGTTGGTTCGAAACGCGTCGACAAAGGTCATTTATATGTGATTTACGCCGAAGCTATTCTTATAACTATGACAGATCACAGAAGTCTCAATTCTACAACCCTAAGTTTCATAAGAAATCATAATTCTATCTTTTTGCGGTTGAATGGGAGTTTTTCCTTCAAACCATGGTCCCTGAAGGGAGGAGTGATGAAAGAACCACCTGCTATCAACCTTTTTAGTATTCCTTTATCTCTCTAAAGCTATTGCTAAAGTTATGCACAAATAGAAGCAAACTAATCAAATTCACTAATACTTGCAATGAAATAATGACAAAATTAATTCAACAAGTAAACTATGAAATAACCTAAGAATACAAGTACAATAAGAGGAATATCTGCTACTAGGGTTGGGCCCTAACCCAAGAGCTTTAGCCCTCTAATTCAACTCAGTTTTGGATCAAGGAAATGCTCATTTTTATTAACATATTAAAAAATAATACATAACAATGTTTTGCCACAATCCTTCAACTCGAAAGTGCTTAGTTATCTTGCATAAAAAATCCCAATCCTAATGAGGCTCTAGGCCTCCTTATTTATACAACTGAACTTTCCAACAATTTCCTTAAATCTAAGGAGTCTTGGCTCCCAATCTCATGATGAACTGGTTCTTTAACTATCACTGGCTCGGCTACCAATGATATTCATGACTCAGCTTCCTGCAACTCTGAGCTAGTGTGATTCGATTGGAGGATATTCAAATGAGTGAGGATTTAATGAGGAAGATCCATCTCCTATAATCTCTCGTTCTTGTCACAATAGCATGGGAAAATACCATGGGTGAATGAATACCATGGGTGGATAAATACCATGAGTGGATGTCACTTACAATACCATGGGTAAATTCCATGGGTGGATGAATAACATGGGTGGACGAATACCGTGGATTGATGCCATTTTCCATTCGAATCATTCCTCCCTCCTTAAGAAGAAATGGTCCCCATTGTGTGAAGTTCCCTCCTGTGAAGCCTTTGTTGAATATGAAGAGCTAATGAAGAGAAGGGTTTTATGTGGTTAACCTGTAACCATGATGAACGAAGATTCGAGGATAGAGATACCCTGTAATGCTTGTGACAAACTGTGATACCGATAGTGTGCGTCCTAGAAAATGGACTTCGATGAAGTGTGGGTTTGTGGATGAACCATAACCATGATGAAGGAAGATTCGAGGATAGAGATACCCTATAATGCTTGTGACCAACTATGATACTGACAATGTGCGGCCTAGAAAATGGACTTCGATCAAGTGTGAGTTTGTGGATGACCCATAATCATGAAAAACAAAGATCTAAGGATAGAGATACCTTGTAATGCTTGTGACCAACTGTGATACTAACAGTGTGCAGCCTAGCAAATGGACTTCGATGACAAGGATTTTGTGCGGTTGACCCATAACTGTGATGTTGGTTTTTGATGAAGTAGCAGGTGCCTACATAGCCTGGGGTGGGAGGGCACATATCCAAATAACCCAAGTCGAATGTTGCTATGCTAAAAATGATAAATGTGAAGCAGGTGCCTACTAAAGTAAGGTGGAAGGGCACATCTCCAACAAGAACCCACTCTGAATGTTGCTCCAGAATTAAAATGGACATAACTCAGTCAATATAACTCGGAATATTTATTATAACCTATTTTTGGAAGCAGAAGGACCAGTTTGCATCTTCCCATGTGTTGGAAATCCTTATCTAGATAGTCTAGAATCTTCGATTCGCACTGCAATTTTTCTGCCATCACAAAAGTTCTAAAAAAATAGTCTATTTTAAATTAGCAATATCTCCCACATCTGAACTCCGATTCAACCTTTTTTTTTTTGAAATTGGGTGATTTTTCAAGAGGAGCTCAGATATATAATATTTTTTCTCAAATTTTGCACAAAAACTTCAAAAAATTATAGGAGAGTCACTGTCCACCAATTGTCGTCAGGAAAAAGTTTACAACATAACTGATTTTAAATCAGCGATATCTCCCTCATTCAGACTCCGATTTGGCTGATTTTTTTTTGTATTTTGGTATTTTTCACAAGGAATCTAGATCTGTTATTTTTTTTGTAAATATTGTACCAAATATTTCATATCTGATTTGTAAACTCGTCGCCCAAAAATAATTCCTGCAAAAAAATGAAAAAAGAAAAATTCTGCCTGCTTGGCCCAAGAAAGTGCTCTGTTGAGGTCGCAATGCATGCCTGAAGTTTGTTTAATATTGCTGCAAAAATTTGAAATTGAAATATGCATGAAACCCTCATTCTCATGGAATCATAACCTGCTCTAATACCACTGATCTAGATCTAAGGGGGAGTCCCTCAAGATCTAAAAGATTGAAATGGATCTTGGGGGAGAGGCCCCCAAGATCTGAAAAAAAATGAAATTTCCTAAAGAAAAATAGTAGAATGATCAATAAACAAAAGGACACAGATTTTTTTAAAATGGAGAATAATTGTAAGAGCTACATTATGACGGACAAACTGTCCTTTTACAAAATGCGACTTGCTACTTATAGTATTTTTTAGTTACAATACCACAGGTCAATTCCATGGGTGAATGACTACCATGGGAGATGTTGCAATACCATGGGTCAATTCCATAGGTGAATAAATACCATGGGTGGATTTCACAATAACATGGGTCAATTCCATGGGTGAATGAATACCATGGGTGGATATCACAATACCATGGGTGGATGTCACTTACAATACTATTAAGCAGCGGAGGCCCCGTGAAATGGTTTTGGGGCTCAAAGCCCACAATTTTGGTAATAGTATGGTAAAGGCTCTGCGAGGTGCGCGAAGCGCGAATTGTAATGAGTCAAGTCGGTTGTCCACCTGAAAATAATGTAGGAAAATAGAAAGTGAGTCGGCTCCCCATGATCCGTGGACCATGGGAATGTATAAATAGAGCAAGGCTCTAAGGTTAGAAGTCAGTTTATGTTTTGGATCTTAATGTTATGGGTTTATGAAGGCAATATTCTCTCTGCATCTATAAGTCTGAGTCAAGGGTGTTGGTAGATAGATAGAGGCTTTGTAGCTGTGTGCGCAGAGGCCTGGTAGAGTCCGCAACTATGTGCGCGGACCCCTGCAGCTGAGTGTACAGGGTGACTCTAGTTGTACTGAGAATGAGATAAATAAAGATAATAACTTCTAAATCATTGTGTGCTTTATCGCAAATCTATCTATTGCTTATGTTCTAAATTTATGCATATTTATGATTGCACACACTGGTTGTTACTATTAAATGTTTGCTTAGAGACCTTAAGAAGTAGATTAGATTTATAATAAACTCATAATAACAAGAGCGCATCAGTTCAGATCTACGCAGAAGCCTGATAGCTGTGCAAAGTGGCACGAAAGTGCAGATCAGTTCGTGACCCCTCCAAAACTCATTAAGACATCCCAGGGTGTGGAAACCTAGTTCCAGCACCCTCCCCTACTACCTTGGGTGAGACTTCAGTCCGCGCTCCACAGACTGTTGTCGAAAAGGCCGATAGTGTGGGATTTGTTTGCCTAAATCACTTTTGAACTTGGGTGAGGCCCAAACAATCCAACAAATACCATGGGTGGATAAATACCATGAGTGAATGCCACTTACAATACCATGGGTAAATTCCATGAGTGGATGAATACCATGGGTTGATGCCATTTTCCATTCGGATCATGTATTGATGGACTTCGCCATTTTCTTTGCCCTTTTATTGTGAATGGGAATGTGATACAGTGCAAATCCAGAAGCTCGCATTTCTGAAATATATTGAAGAATGCGCCAGTTAACATATTGTACGAATTTAGAAAATGGAAATGTTGGAAGAGAAAGGGAACAAAATTTAAATTCCTTGATCTGGGAGAGGCACATGTTGGTGTTTAATAGTAAAATAAAGAGTATATTAATGAATAAGGTTGTCACACCTCAGATTTAAGTAATATTTTTTAAAATCAATATGTTTTACTTTATTATGTCTATTTACCCATTTTCATAATGAAAGAGGGGCTGAAGGTTGATTTTTTTAATTTCTTGAATTATATTAACTTTTTACAATATAAATAGGACACTTACCTAGCATTAAAAGGGTATGTTCTTTAATGGAATAGATTGGGTTGGTAATGGGATCACCTTAAAAGGCACATATATTATCTCACCATATTCTCTTGCACCCTTTTCTCATTAAGTATCTTTTATTTAAGTTGGAAGGACTAAAAAATTATTTTTTTAGTTACTATATTTTCATTCTCCACCTATTAATTCAATGAAATCACAATTAAATTTGGTAGAACAATCAAGCCTTTAACAAAAGTAATAGTACTATTTCAAGCTAAACCTAATAACATGTTTGAGTCAAACGAATCATTTCAATTACCAATGGAGCTACAATGAAAATATGTCAATTCATATAATATTGGACCTTGAATGACTAAGAAAACTCAAGATTTGGATATGCCATATTTATGTTGTTTGTGTATTTGGGAAATGACTCTGTGATGAGATGAATGGAATGCAAACATGTAAGATAAATTCCAAAACAAAATGGTAATCCAACTTAAGAAATTGGTTTCACTAGTTAAAGTGGCAGTTAAACATTAGTAATAAGTCAAAACTCTTAAGGGGTAGCAAAAGTAATGTGGCATCTCCATCCCATGCATTTTTAGTCATCGATGGATAGCCACTTATAGGCCATTAAAATTTCATCCCTTGAGGGACCATTTCTCCATTATAACACAAAAATGGTTTTCTTAAGGAGGTATGTAATTCATTTAAATGCACACATAAGGTGCAGTAACAAAAATGCAATGGGATTAAACAAGCATTCATTAACATTTCATAGCAACCATGAATCTATTTTTAAATTAAACCTGACCACACATAACATGCATAATCCATGTAAATTTATTAAAATAAATAACATTCAATCACATTTCATAGACACTTATTTTTTAACTAAGAATGGTCCAAGGAAATTAGTTTCATATGAACAATTTTCCTCCTAGTCGTAGGCATCCACTTAAGATTCCATCCCCAAGTTGGGTTATGAGGTCACTAGAGAAAATCAATGTAAGATATAGGCTCCCACTCACTCAACCCAACCCATTTCTCTCATGGAATGGTTAATTCACTCCTTACAAAGAATTACACTTAAAATCTAACCCAAAAATATCAATGGAACTTTGTTTCACTTCCCTACACGAAATAAGGAAGATATTCCCCTACTATGCTCGATAATGCCTTAGGGATTTTCTTCCCTTTAATGCTCTTTAGTGTAGGAAGAAAGAATCCAATTTGTTGAATGCTTTTTAGGAAAAACTTGGAAGATTAAAATGTGCCTCTCAAATAACTAATGATCAATTTAACAAATGGGTGAAAGATTCTTTAGTTACCCAACATCTATGCTCATCTACAACCTCTCTATCTCTTCACCAAGGAAAACTGATTCCCATTTCATGTTGTTTATTTTGATCATCTTTATATTTATGGTTAATTAGTAGTATAAGAGAATGTAGCATGTTAGTGTCAGTGTCTTCACACTTCCATCAGTGATCAAATTGCTCTTTTGCACGCATAATAGGTGTCTCATCCAATCAGCTGCATTCCATTAGGTCATGGATCAACTGATGGTAGTGGTTTCATGTCAATTTCCCTCATGACATTCACCTGCTGACCTATTCACACATTTTTTTAGTCATTTATTGTCATCCTATTTCATTTCATTTATAAAAATCAATTTTAGGGTTTAATCACACTAGGTCTTAGGGTTTGTCATCATGGTCATCCTAATTGAATAAAAAGGTCAGTAAGTTCATAAAATCATAAATATATTTTTGATATGCTCAATAAATCTTTTTTTACCTCAAAATTTTGTTTTGAGGTGAAAAGAGAGTTTTTCTATTATTTTAAAAATTTCATATAATTTAAATGTTTCTATATGTAATAAGTATTCAATAGTTGTTCCTGGTGACCTGGTGACAAAATCAACTCCCACCATTACAAAAAGTCAATGTATAAGTCCACCTACAAAAAGGCAAAAGTCAGAATGTAAGTGAAAAAGAGAATTTTTGAAAAAGCTGGCAAAACATTAGAAAAGTGGGTCTTGGTTAGTGAAAAATTAAATGAGAGGGATATAAAAGCCAATTCATGTGTTTTAAGTCTTCACTGTTGAAAGTGAATGAGGCAAAGGGAGGAAATCACATTTCTAAAAAAACAAGATGAAACAGGGGAAAAAATATAGTCATCTTGCTAACGCTACGCACCTGGCCTTGGCGTTGTGCACCTAACCAGCGCTGCACACCTATTGCAGTTTTTCTATTGAATTTTGGTCTGGCACTGCACAACTGTTCCTTGGCGCTGCACAACTATTACAAGAAGAAGAATTGCTTCAAAACACCTCCAAAATTCCTAAAAAGAAAATTAATGCATGTTCCAAGTAATTAGATCACTCCTCGCTTAGGAATGTTATGTTTGGTGTCTTGGATGTGTTTGGTTATCTTGAGAGAAAACCCTAGCTAAATGGTTAACCCAAACCTACTAAATCTTCTCTTGCAAGTTATTGAGAGTCATTAGCTCTTCTTTCTCACTCGATCCATATTGAGCTTGTCAAATCCCATTCCCTCTCCCTAAATCATCAGCATTCACTCCCCAAACGCCACTCCCATTTACCAAACCCTAGCCCTATACCCTATTCCCAAACCCTAACTCCCACATCTTATTCCTTCACTACATCCACTTCATTATCAAACCCCTCATTCCACATTCATAATACCATTCACTCCCCTCATTTCCCAAAAGAAACCCTTCCTCCTAGCATTCACTTCCTTATACACAATGGTTACCTCATATTTGAAAATCTCTTCATACTCATATGCTTT
Source organism: Pinus taeda (assembly GCA_000404065.3). Classification (NCBI taxonomy): domain Eukaryota; kingdom Viridiplantae; phylum Streptophyta; class Pinopsida; order Pinales; family Pinaceae; genus Pinus; species Pinus taeda. Next base: position 13,783 of record APFE031119326.1, on the reverse strand, counting down.
CACTTCAAATTCATAAGCATGGAGACAGATTCAGATTATGAGAGGGAGGAGGAAACTCTCAATGATTCTTCCAGAGAAGCTCATGTACCAAGAAAGCCCCACAAAGGAGGAAAGATCATCTAGGAGGAGCCCACCACTCTTACAAAATTACTTGCTTGCACTCTTGCTATAACTAGCTTTAAACACTAGTCTTGTTATCAGTTTTGTGAAATGGTAGAGAGGGTGAAATTTGATCATGAGTTTGCTAGGTTGTTTGTTATTCATCTCCACAATGGTCAAGGCAACCTTGCTAGTGTCTCTTTCACCTTGACACCTGACACCATTTCAGCAGCAACAGGCGTCCCTAATCTAGGTGAATAGTGCAATAAGGGGCAACATGTGGGCAGAGAATATTATGACCCTTACATTAAGGCTAGATATCATAAGCAAATCAGCAGGGTTTTTCCTTTCAAATACTTGCACAACACTTATGCTCCTCTCATGAAACTCATCATCAAGTATTTCACATGTGAAGGAAGGTTTTCCCACCTATACACATATCATGTCAGGTTGTTGATGCATTTCACAAGAGTAAGGATGATGAACCTCCCATACATGCAAGAATATTGAGAAGATGGCTCCCTATGTGTAAAGGAAACCTTTTCCTCAACAATTCAACAACACTTACCACTTCTCACTAATTAAAATTATTGTCTTTCATCAGCTAAGATTGCTGAACATACCATGGGATACCTTTATTTCCCATGAGATTTTCAAAGGCCCTCAGGTGATTCCATTAGTGCCTCAAGAGGAAGGAGGGCCATCAGGATAGACAAGAGTTCATGAGACTGAAACAACAGGTGTGCCAGTATTTTTCACCTATGAGAGAGGCACCAAGAGGCTTTTTGTTGCTACTAGGCAAGTACTATCTCCACCAAGGGTGGAAGGGCTCTCATTTTCTTCACCAGACCACAGGCAAATGTTATCTTCACCAGGGGTGAAAGGGGATTTTCCTTCTTCTCCAGCTATACAGGTTGGCCAACAATCCAAGAGCAAAGACAAACGGAAAAAAAGATGCATGAGGAGGTCCTTCCTGAAGGGAAAGATAGAGATTTTATTTTGATTGAGGAAGATGTCACTAATCTGGGTTCTCAAAGCTCAAGACTCAAGGACATGATTATCAAAGAGGAGGCTGAAATACAAGCCTTATGACTTGATCTTGAGAGGGCCAAATGGATCATCAACTTTCTTGAGTAGGAAAAAAAGCAACTGATAGATAAGAAAGCTATTATGAAGCTACAAATGATTAGGGAAAATAGGCAAATGGCAAAGAAGAGAAAGATCAAGATGACCTCCCTTGAGCAAGAAATTGAGGATGACCGAGAATCACGGTTAGAGAGGGCGAAAATTCACCTGGAGAAGATGCTTGAGAAGGCCAACAAAGAGAAGAAAATGTTGTGGCATATGGTCTATCACTACCTAACCTGGAACAAAATTTGCAAAACAAGGGTGAAGAGGCTAATGGCCAAGTTAAAAAGAGCTTTGAGGAGAAAAAAAGAGACATATAAACTCAAGATCTTGGCTGAAGCATCATTGGCTCATCAAAGCACTGAAAAAGGGTCAATCATGCCAAATTTCAAGAAATTTGGAGAATTTTTTTGTCAATTTTGAAATTTTTAATGTAAAAAATAGGCTTTTTCAAGTGCACAGCGCCACCGAAACTATGCTTTTGTTGGGGACACTTTCTTGCAAAAAAGTTTATATTTTTTGAATCAGCATGGAAAAATGTGGAAGCTCGGAAATGGCTGAGAATTTTGGACAAGTTCTAGGTCTCCAAAAGGGCAAAAAACACCCAAAAAGTGGCCTCTCTGCCACTTTTTTGCCACACAAGAAGTAGGCTTGGGAGAATCAATTTTTGGAGGGGGAAATGGACTCCAAATTCAGAAATTAAAGTTGTTGCAGAAAGTAGACTCATCAATATTTCCAAAGAGATATCCTACACCTGATTTAGACTCCAGGAAGCCTTCCAAACTTTTACTTATGCGCTACGCATAGGATAAATTTTGCCAGTTTTGCTTGATTTTCCAGATTTCACCTAGTTTTCTCTACAGTTGACTTTTTCTTTCTCTCTTGGTGAAATTGGCATGGTAAATGATGTAATTTGATGTAATTATGGATGTAAAACACTTAGTAGGGTATATACATCAAGTCAAAGGTGGTTTTGAGCTGAATGAATTGGTTTCCTTGGTTTTAGAGGCAAGTCGTTCCACTGGCTATATTCCTATTCTTAGTTTAGATATGCTTGAAACCACCCATTTTCTCATGTATTTGACCTTGATAGCTAGCTTGATTAGTTTCCTTTCCTATGTCATGTACATTTTTAGTCATTTGTAAAGGTTGGACTTTGGCAGAAGTGTTGGACTCACTGAACATTTTGTATCAGCAGTTTGCAAGGAATAAAACCAGGTTTCACAGCTATTTTTGTGGGATTCTTGTGACAATGAGTTTATGTATTGTTTCTTATTTGCAATGAGTTTTTGATGTTTTATATGTATCCACATCTCTCTTTTTCTTCTAAACTAGATGAATCAAGGTGAATAGACAAAATACACTAGATTTACAGTGCTTTTTCTTGGGAATGCATTTAGTTTTCGATGTTTTCACTATTTGAAGAGGATTCATAGTCTTTTTTGCGCTCATCAACTCCTTAGCAGTCTTACTCTACCATCTCAATCCTTTTCTAGTACATAAGCTCTTGTCTACCCTACCCCAAAGGACATGACTATATCCCTAAGTTGATTTCCCAGATCCAATCTGCCTTCTCCAATTGATCCAACAACCAAAACCTAAAATTACACCAAAAACCCTAATTTACTATACCTAACCTAAAATCTGCATTCATTTAAGTCATATCAAGCCCTAGTTGCTCATATCTTAATTGAGATTGACAAGGAGAGATCCCTCTCCTACCTGGTAGGGCTAGCTACCAGGTTAAGCACGGTTTGATGTTACCCTAGACCTGCCTTCCTTCAACCTGAGGTAGATTTAGGCACTAACATAGTGGCGACCATACTAGGGAAGAAATGAAAAATACTACCCCAATACTTTTAAAACACATTCTAGACTTTTGGATGATAGGTTTAGAACTCATTAGGCTGAAAAGATTGTAATGTCCATTTCAAATTTGGGGAAAAATTAAACACACTAGCTTGAAGAAGATACACCAAGGCCAATCTTGATCCTGATCCTCCCCCTGTGTTTGAAAATCCTAATCTCATTCCAAGAATACTTAGGCAAGAAAGTTCTTTGAGTCCAAGACCAATTTTCAGATCTCATTCATGCCTAGTCATATTTCAATATCTTGAAGATCTCCCTTTTGATGAACACTTTGATCTATCCTTGTTTAAAACCAAATCTGAAAGTGCGATTGATGATACTGTTTTAAATCTGCAATTTGTCCAATACCTTTAAACTGAAAGAGCGAATAGATCAATTGATGCTTATATTTTGAATTCACTTCAAACATCTATTGTGGCTACCAATATTCCTGAGCTCCTTGAATAAGCATTTGCTACTCTTGGTTCATCTGTTGTCTTGTCTAGTTCTAAAGTTCATTATCAACCTCAGTTTATCCCCACCCTTCCTGTGCAACCTAGCATATCTGATAACAGATCTACCATCTCTTCTCCTCCTTCAACACCTCAAACATCTATCATCTCTTCTCCTCCTTCAACACCTCATACACTCATCACATCAACAGTCATTGTTGTTATAAATCCTCCTGCTTCTCCAAGGCCAATTTCCAATCCACCTTGAGTAATGACTATTAGATATCCACCCCTCGTTTTGCCACAGAACTTGGATGCTATGCATGCTGATTACGAAAGTAAGATATCATTGTTTGATGCTACTCAAGGTATCACAGCGCAGCAGCAAGTTGACAGGATGAACGACTTCTTTGATCTTCACGAGATAGATGAAGAGAATGTGACCATGTGATTATTTGTGGAGGCAAGGTTCAAAAGTGGTTCAGAGAACTTCCCGTGGGGACTATCAATACATTGTCAGTTCTTCACAAACAATTTCTAGATCATTGGGAGGTAAAGAAAAATCCACTCCAAATTCTTTCCGAGTATGAAAATATAAAGAGGAATGTTGGTGAAAGTGTTCAGGATTACTGTGTAAGATTCAATACAGTCTATAATTCTATTCTAGCTAATATCAAGCCACCAATGGGGCTAGCTTTGATAAAATTCCTCGATGGTTTTGATCCCAACATGGCATACCAATTGAGAGAACGAAATCTGGTTACATTGGAGGATATGCAGAAAATTGTAGTAAGTGTGGAAGCAAATCTACTAGCTAAGAGAGCTAGGACAAAGACTGAGAAGAAAGTGACCATAAAAGAAGAAGCTTCTTCCTTGGATCATTTGCTTCACAAAATCGAGAAAATGTTTGATAGATTCACAATTGTAGACAAGATCGAGACACCGATCAGAAATCCAAATTTCCGTGGTCAATAATAGCCACAGTTCAAGATTAAAGCGCAAGAGCAAAGAGCACAAGATCAATCAGCACAGCAGCAAGTCAAAATACCTCTACAACAGAACTATGTGCATGGCTTGGAGTCAGAGGATGATGAAAATCCAATAGGAGAGGAAAATCACTTTTTTTCCACAGATGGTTTTCCTATCTATATCATGGGGGATGAGGAATATTCAGAGAGCCTGGTTGTATAGCAAGATGAGGATTTTATACTAGCTAATGAAATAGTCTTGGAAGAAGAATCAGATGAATATCAGAGGGGATATATGAATGCACTGATAGCATAGTAGAGACAGTATTCACTTAGGAGCAGGGATGTACCCATCAATCCGGTTCAAAAACGAAAGGAAGCAACACAATCTAAGAATGATTCTCCAAATGTTTAGAAAAAAGGAAAGGAGCCAACAGATCCTACTTCCAGGAAAGTACAATATGCAAATGAGAAGTCAATTCAGCCAAATACAGCAAAGGAAAAGTCTGAAAAGAAGGATTCTCTGGTCAAAGAGGTAGATAAAACTACAACATTTATCTTAGAGAATGAGACTGCTAAGTTAAAAGTGTCGATACCTCTAACTGAATTAATGAAGAATAGCAGTTATAAGAGTCAAGTGTCAAAGATTTTGAATGTAGATCCCTTGTTTGATATGGTTAATGTGGAAGATGACCAACCCAAGCTTATTTTTGGTTCGGCATTAGAAGGCCAATCTAAGGATAGTGAAGTAACCTTGTTTTACATCAACCTTAGATTGCATGAGTATGTCTTGCACAACACCATGTTTGATTCAGGAGCATCTCACAATCTGATGCCAAAGGCGATTATGGAAAAATTGGGTCTCGAAATCACTCGTAAATATCATGATCTTTATTCCTTTGATTCCAGTAGGGTCAGATGTATTGGTCTCATTAAGGATTTGGTTGTGACTTTAGATCAGATTCCAGCAAAGAATTTTCTCATGGATGTAGTTGTGGCCGATATTCCCCCTAGATTTGGCATGCTTTTATTTAGGTCGTGGGGTGCAAAACTGAAAGGGACATTGCAATTAGATTTCTCCTATGCCACTATTCCCGTGTTTGGTCTGCTGAGAAAATTATATAGAGAGAAGAAGATGAAGTATATGATCACAAGCAAGGAGAAACCTTTGAATCATCCAATTAATTATGTACATACAGATTTAGAATCTTTTGTTCTTTATTCAAATAGTGGTTTTAATGATGTAAATAGGCAACCAGTTTAAGTGGAAGATGTTCTAGAGATAACAGAAAATTTCAGGGCAATACTTGATCAAGAGAGACAAAAGCTTGAAAGTACCACTGAGTAGTCTACATTCTGCCAATAGCAGAAAATTGATGGACAACAACCAAAGGTAGAAGAGCAGACATAATTTCAGCGCATGGAGGAAGAAGTTGGTTTATGGAGTATGGATTTAAATGGAGCAGTAGGTAAGGATGGTGCAGGAATTGGGATTTGGGTAACAACCCTATTTTCCTACCAAATAAAGTCCCAATCAATGTAATAATTTTTTCATATAAATTGACTTTTTATTGCTCCAACTACGAAGCCGAGTATGAGGCACTAATTGTAGGTTTGAAGATACTCAAGAAGTTGAATGCAAATAATTTCAGTTTATGATGACTCAGAACTAGTAATCAAATACGTCAAGGATGAATACCAAGCCAAACATTCATGAATGAGGGCTTACCGTAATGCAGTTTTAGATATTTTGAGGTTGTTTCTAGATTATACCTTGACATGTCCCTCGTACACAAAATGTTATTGCAGATTATCTTGCTACAGTTGCAAGTAACTTAAAGATCCCAATGAATTCAAACAATAAGTTTGAAATTCATGTGAAGCATCGCCCAGATGTCCCTGATAATCTAAGATATTGGCAGGTGTTTCAAGATGACAAAGTAATTGATGATTTTCTGCAAAATGAAGGCCAATATAAAGATACTTCTATGGATGCCGAGTAAGATGATGGGGAACCAGAAATAGAGGTAAATAAGATGTAAGTCTTGCAGTTGAAAGATAATGTCATCCCTAAAGGCCTGATACTTTTAGAGGAAATATTTGATCACGATGATGTAGCCCAAAAGCCAAGCTTAGTGCTGACTGAGAAGGGTGTTGAAGATGTAAATATTGGAACAGTAGAGAATCCAAAGATGGTCAAGTTGTCAAAGGCATTAACTCCTTAGGTAAAAGCTAAATACATTAGTTTATTGTCTTCATTTTCTGATGTATTTGCATGGGACTATACAGATTTAAAGGAGTATGACAAAAGTATAATTCAGCATATAATTCCTATTAAAACAAATCAGAAGCCATTTCGCTAAAAGCTGAGAAGGATAAAACCGAAGTTGCTACCGTCAATATAAAAAGAGGTAAATCGATTATACAAGGTTGGTATAATCGTTCCGATCAGATTTTCAGATTGGATCTCCAATTTGGTTCTTGTGAGGAAGAAGACAGGTGAGATCAGATTGTGCATAGATTTCAGAAATTTGAATAGTGTCATTAAAAGATAACTACATGCTGCTGAAAATGGACCACATTCTCCAGAGAGTAGTTGGAGCATCTCGTATGTCACTGCTCGATGGATATTCTAGCTACAATCAAATTTTGCTTCATGAAGATGACAGGGACAAGACAACATTCACCACTCCTTAGGGAACATTCCACTATGCCAAGATGTCGTTCGGTTTAAAGAATGTTAGAGCAACGTTTCAGAGTGCCATGGACATTTCCTTCGCAAATGAAAAATATGTGTTTTTAGTAGTGCATCTTGATGATTTGACTGTCTTTTCAAATTCATATGAAGAGCATCTTTACCATCTGAAAATTGTTTTTCAACATTGCATAAAATATGAAATATCACTCAATCCCAAAAAGAGCTTGTTTGCCATGGATGAGGGGAAGCTTCTCGGTCACATAATATCAAAGGAAGGAACCCACATCGATCCTACTAGGGTGGAAGCTATACAGAAGATAGATTTTCCTCGTAATAAGAAAGAGATCCAAGCATTTAATGGTAAGATGAACTTCTTATGTCATTTTGTGCCTAATCTAGATGAGCACTTAAGGGAAATTAAAAATATGTTGAAGAAGGATAGTGTGGTCAAGTGGACTGAGGAAGCCATGAAGTCTTTTAACCTAGTAAATTTGGCTCTTTCTTTAGCCCCAATTTTGATCAGTCCAGATTATTCACAGGACTTCATATTATTTTCATTCGCTTCTGAACATATTATAGCAGCAGTTCTAATGTAGAAAAGAGATCAGCTAAAAAAACCAATTGACTTTTTCAATAGGACAATAATAGATGCAGCCTTGAAATATAACATCATTAAGAAGCAAGATCTTGCCTTGGTGAAAGATTTGAAAGATTTTCATGTATATATTTTGCACTCTCGTATCCTTGCTTACGTCCCTAACGTAGGAGTCAAAGATGTTTTGGTACAAACAAATCCAGAAGGAAGGCAAGGCAAATGGATCACAACATTGCTAGAATATGACTTGGAGATAAAGCCAACAAAGCTAATCAATGGGCAGGGTCTAGCAAAGTTAATGGCAGAGTCTAATCTACATGCATTGGACATAAATCGGATTGCAGCCATGTCTGAAGAAGAAGAAGATAGTTCGTTGATTCAGGTATCTGAATTTTTTCTCCAATCTCCTTGGTATTCAGATACTGTGTATGTGCTTTTAGCACCTTTCACCACCACTGAGCATGGCTAAAAATAAAGATAGAACTATAAAACTTAAGGCTGCTAGATTTTGTATTTTGAACAATGCACTTTATTGGAAGGATCCCTGAGGCATTTTGCTGAATTTCTTAACCGAATAGGAAGCCCAACAAGTCATGAGTGATTTTCATAAGGGAGACTATGGAGGTCACTTATTTTGGAAGATGACGGCTAAAAAAAAATTGAGAGCAAGGTATTATTGGCCTACCTTATTTACTGATGTTTATAAAACTGTCACAAGCTGTCATGAATGCTAGATTTTTCAGGGAAGAAGGAAGTTGTAGCCTCTACCTCTCAAGCCAGTCGAAGTTCGTGCACTGTTTTAGCAATGGGGCCTAGATATTATTAGAGAGATTCATCCCACATCTTCAGCTCAGCACAAGTGGATCTTAACAGTGATAGATTATTTCACAAAGTGGATTGAGGCAATCCCCACTTAGCAGGCCACAAACTCGGTAATAATTCAGTTTCTTGAAACAAATATTTTGTCACGTTTTGGCTGTCCTAATAAACTTATTACAGATAATGCAACCGCTTTCAAGTCCAAAAATATGATTGACTTTTGTAGAAAATACAAAATTACCTTAGTACATTCTACTGCATATTATCCACAAGGTAATAGATTGGTTCAATCTTCAAACAAATCATTGGTCAACATCATTAAAAAGTTGTTGGAAACCAATAAGAAGAGCTGGCATAAAAAATTGGTTAATGCACTATGGGTGGATAGAGTAAGCCAAAAGAAGTCAATCAGAATGTCTCTGTTCGAGATTGTATATGGTATTGATACAGTATTCCTGACATCTCTCGCAGTCCCAGTTGTTAAACTTCTGTAGGAAGTAGGCAGTGAGGAAGATCATTTTCAGTGGAGAATAAGCCAAATGATCCATTTATAGTAGATGAGAGAGGAATTTTTTCAGAATACTTTCAGGCTACAGGAGAGAATTAAAAAGATTTATGATCGGAAGGCAAAGGCAGACAAATTTCAGATTGAAGACATAATGTTACGGTGGGATGCTAGAAACGAGGATAAAGGCAAGCATGGCAAGTTCAAGAACCTGTGGAAGGGACCATACAGAATTGTTGCATATAGAGGTCAAAATGCTCTTCTACTCAAAGAAATGAATAGGGAATATTGTCCAAGAGGACCAATAAATGGTTAGCTTCTGAAATGGTACTATCTCTAAGAAGTCTTTTGCTATCACATTTTGTCATTGTACATACCATTATATTTCTTTCATTGCAAAGTTTGCACTATCGCCATTCATTTAGCTTGGGGCCCAAAGTGAAGGCTATAAAGTTGAATGTCTGGCTTCAGTTTTTTATGATTTAGTGTTAGTTGTTTGAGTTAGTCTCAATTGAGTCAATTTATTTATGAGTCTTGATTCAAGGTTTTTTGTTTTCGTTTTCTGAAGCTATTGACTCCATATTTCTCAATGGATGAAGGCACTAGTCTGCTTTTCCAAAGATATATGGTTCTTGGCACCTCCCAGGAGCCACCATCCCCATTGGAGCTAATGTTAGTGTCAGTGTCTTCACACTTCCATCAATGATCAAATTAATCTTTTGCACACATATTAGGTGTATCATTCGATCAGTTGCATTCCATTAGGTCATGTATCAACTGATGGTAGTGGTTTCATGTCAATTTCCCTCATGACATTCACATGCTGACCTGTTCACACATTTTTTTAGTCATTTACTATCATCTTGTTTCATTTCATTTATAAAAATCAGTTTTAGGGTTTGTAATCATGGGCATCCTAATTGAATAAAAAGGTCAGCAAGAAAATGAGGAGGATAAATAAGTTCATAATTTCATAAATTTATTTCTGATATCCTCAATAAATCTTTTTTTACCTCAAAACTCTTTTTTGAGGTGAAAATAGATTTTTTCTATTATTGTAAAAAGTTCATGTAATTTAATTGTTTCTACATGTAATAAGTATTTAATAGCTGTGATATTTGATGAATGTGGTTTGAGAGGTCCATGAGGAGAGGATGAAGCAAGAGCGATGAGGGAACGTCTAGGGTTTGAGGGTTTCTAAGGAATTTCCCCATGGATGGGCGCAGAGGAGGGAGCTCCTCTCCCTCCTACAAGGAGATGGTGGCCAACAAGTACAAGAAACCTCTGGAGAGAGGCAGAGGTAATGCTGAAGAAGGTAGGAGAAATGGGGAAGAGGAAACAGACGGTTCCATTTCGAAGGAGAATGATAGCACAAAAGACAAGGAGGAAAATGACAAAAAACAGGGAACAAAAGACAAAAATAGAAGGGACCGTGCAAACCCAAGGTTGAAATCACTCCTAGAGTAGTATTAAATAATGTAAAGCTATAGGCGCACAGGGAGCATATGCAGACTCATGCTATCATATGAAAATTCATGGGGCTATGGCCAGCTGAAAAAACGTTACAAACCTGGATCAGATACCATTGGAAGCCTAAAGGAAGCATTGATCTTCATCTAAGGTCCAAGGGTTTCTTCACTGTAGTGTTCACCAACATTGAGGATAAAGAAAGAGTGTTTGAAGGTGGGCCCTACTTCTATGAAGCAACAGGACTCTATATGAGGCCGTGGATGATGAATTTCGTTCCGAAGAGGGAAACTTTTACTTCAGTCTCGGTTTGGGTAAGACTCTATTCTCTACCTCTTGATTATTGGCAAATAGAATCACTAGCTGCCATAGGCAATAAATTAGGAAGGTTTGTCAAATATGCTAAAGCCACAAGGATGGGAAAGTATACCTCCTTTGTGAGGATCTGTGTTGAGATGGATCTATTTGGAGCACTTCTAGATGAAGTTATCTTGGAGGTTTTTGATGAGGAATGGGTGCAGACAGTAGACTATGAGCATATTCCATTTAAATGTCATAGATGCCATGAACATGGGGACCTTCTAAGAGACTGCACTCTCACTAAAGCAGAAATCAAAGGAAATACTAACACAACAAAAAACACTAACAGTTTTCACAAAGTAGCTCATAAAGGAAAAAGTGGCAAAAAGGGGCAAAGGAAAAACCAAGCGGAAGGACAAAAGGTTAGTCAAAATCAATTCCAAGTTCTTGAAGAGAATGAAGAGATAGCAGCAGAAGATCAAGTAATGAAGGAAGGTTATGAGAAGAGGGATAAGGAAGAAAATAATGACTATACACAGGAAAATGAAAAACAGAAAGGAAACATGATGAGTGATTCAGAACTGGAAATGGATCAGGAAATGAACCAAAGTGAGATGGAAATGGAAGACAATGAGCTACAGGATATTCTTGACAGAGAAAACCTAGATCTAGAAGAGTTCTTGAATCAGGGAACTACGGGCGAGGTAGAATCACTACCACAAGAAGAGATCAATAGAATATAGCAGTTATTCCTATGGAAAACTCAGGCCAATGGTTTGGAGGAAGTAAACAACACTGAAAGATAGAGCAATGAAGGAGGGAAAGTAGTAAAAATGACTCCAGGGTTAGCACCAAGAAATCCCAGAAAAAAAAGAGGCAGGAAAAAGCAGAACGAGCTCCTAATGGAATGTGGCAAGCTCATGGTAGACTCAGGTAAGATGAAAGATCTAACCAGTTACTCCTTCACCAATTTTTAATTATGAAGTTCACAACTTGGAATATTAGAGGTCTCAGCAGCAAGAGAAAACAGAGAATGTTGAATAACAGAATGCAACAAGCAGCCCCAGATATAATTTTTGTCTAAGAAACGAAATGCTCTATTCAAAAGTTAAGACAAATCCATATTAAATGGCTCAACAGATTTGAGTTTCTAGAAGTTAAAGCTGAAAACAAAGTAGGGGTATCCTCACTCTCTGGAATCCCCAAAAGATTAGAATAATTGATGTGGAGGCATCAAGGAATTATTTATCAATAGTCATACAGCCTGTAGGAGATAGGGATACTTATCTAGTCACTAATGTTTATGGCCCCCAAAGGTTAGATGACAAAATCTGGTTTATAGAATCCTTGGTGGATCTCCGGGCCAGGCATGTAGGGTTACCTTGGGTCATAGGAGGAGACTTCAATATGATCATATTGCTCTTGGAGAAAAAAGGAGGTACAAGAGCTTTAAATAAAGATTACTTAACCCTCCACTTCTTTTCAGAAAGCATGAAGCTTGTTGACATTGAGAAAAACAATGGCTTCTGCACATGGAATAATAAAAGATGAGGGGACTCCCAGGTAGCCTCCAAGTTAGATAGATTCATGATCTCTGAAGATCTCATGCTTTTAGACAAGGAAATAATGGCAGAAATTCTACCTTATGGAGGCTCAGATCACTAGCCAGTTCAATGGAGATCAAAGGTATAGGCACCCCAAGAAACCAACCTTTTAGATTTGAAAATATCTGGCTTTCACACCCAGATTTTAACAGCAACATTGAAAAATGGTGGGTGGAAGATTTGTAGATTCATGGATCAACAATGTTCCTGCTTCACAAAAGATTAAAGCACATTAAAATGAAACTAAAAGACTGGAACAAGAATGAATTTGGAAATATTTTTGCAGGTAAGAAATCAGTTGAAAACAAAATTCTGGAGCTCAAACAAGCTTTGCAGAAGGATGGATTTGATCAAATCCAAAATGATCAGGTAGAGAAACATCATCTAGAATGGGAAAAGTTGTGGAAACAAGAAGAATTTTTTTGGAAACAAAAATCAAGAGTTCAATGGCTAAAGGAAGGAGAGCGCAACACTAAATTTTTCCACTGTTCCACCATTGCTAACAGGACTCACAACAGAATATCTTCGATCAAGAATGAGGATGAGTAGATTCACCAATACCATGAGGATATAGAAGCTGTGTTGGTTAGACACTTCAGCGGTATTACTCAGGAAAACATCTTAGTAAGGGAAACTTTCATCAAGGACTTCACTAAACATATCCCTAAGTTGGTATCCAGAGAGGATCACTGTAATTTAAACAGACCAGTATCTGAAAAGGAGGTCAGTGAGGTACTCAAGGAAATGCAAAATGGCAAAGCTCTTGGTCTGGATGGATTCAATGTGGATTTATTCAAAGTTTGTTGGAATATTGTCAAAGAGGATATTGTAAGGGTTGTGGAAGATTCCAGGCTAAGCAGAACTATTTTGAAAGCTCTCAATGTTAGGATATTCCGACACATAGGAATAGTTAAGTTCAGCTTGGTCTAGTATAGAGTTAGGTAAAGTATGTTTCTTTACCGTTGTACATTTTGTAACTTACAATCTGACGGTCACGATATGTAGTGATCCGACGGTTCATTCTCTCTTCGGTATTACCGACACTTGATCCGTGGCTTGACACCCGATAGGTCCATGAATTCTATTTAAAGCGCATGGAGGGTCATTTGTAGGTTAACCGTGCATGAGAGAAGCTTATGTAAATTTTCATTCTTTTATTAATAAATTGCCTGTAGTAGCCACGTTGGCGCAGGCCGTGGACTGTTTCCCTCTCTGAGGGTTTTAACCACGTCAAATTACTGGTGTATTGATCTGTGATCTGTTTGTGAGCGGTGTCCTTTTGGTGTTCTGTCTGAGGAAC